>OU862897.1:13027957-13131097 GCA_917880725.1 Selenia dentaria | reverse complement strand
GGATCGTTACAACCTTACACAGTGGTACTCACACCTTGCGAAATATTATATGGGAAACCGATGAGATTAGCAATCGATAAAAGTATAGACAAAACAGATGTGGATTTGGATGTTAGTAAGGTTCGTGAAACCGTTCGAACAAACCTAGTTGAAAAAGAGGAGCAACGCAGATCTAAATTCGATCAGAGATATCGGATAATTAACTATCAAATTGGAGATTGGGAAAAAATTAAAAGATTAAACAAATCTGATGCAATGCAGAAGTTAACAAGAAAGTTTTCACCTTTATATAAAGGGCCATATGTAATAGCAGGAATCCCATATCAAAATGTGTATATTCTAGTTGATCCAAAAACAAACAACATTAGGGGAAAATTTAACACTATACACTTGTCAAAATATTATAAATAACTTGGTATCTATTAGTGGGGCCGAAGAAATCTCTAAACCTAAGTAGGCTGACTTGGGAACGACTGATATTAGATTAATATTTTTTGTAAGCATTAGTTGTAAGCGTAACGTGTAAGTAGCTGTAAGAAACAAAATAATAGTAATTGATTTTGTATTATATTAGATATAGTTATTTGAGTATTTTATTATTAATTTTTCTCTAAATTTTTGAACTTTTTATATACTTTTAAATTGTATTTCCTTTTTTTTTAATCTTTAACTTGTAATAGTAAGAGTTTTGTTAATTTAATATTATCTAGTGTTAAGTTAGAAATTGGTAAGGTTTTTGAATTATATAACGATTGATGCAAAGTGAATACATAACATGTAATTCGAGGTTGGATTAATTACACAGTAGTAGATGTAAAAATTAGCTTCTTGGCCTGATTTAAACTCAGTCTAATGGGTTTCAAATAAAAATAATTGCCTTATAAAATACTATGTAAGTTTTCTCTGGCCTTCATATTAATAATAAATCATAACAACTGTTTTTAAAATGGATATTAAAAAAAGGATTTTTTTTAGACATAAATGCAATAATAATTGTAAGTATTTGATTTGTCGAAGTTTGTATAGAAAAATATACCAAGGCTATGTATAAGTCATTTAAATTCAATAAACTCATTTATGTAACAAATATTTAAGATAGTATATAAAACATATGTGAAAAAAAAAAAAAAAAAAAATATAATACCAATACATCAACCACAGGCGGTAAGGGAAAAGCCTACCCAAATCATTGGATATAACTATTTAACTAAATATAGTTAATTTATAAGAAAAATATTTATAAATTCTTAATAATATATTTTCACACAATTAATTTACAATCATAGTAATTATAAATCGTACCGAAATGGAATATAATTTATAATAATTTTATAAAAAAAAGGGGGGTTATATCTAAAGACTTGGGTAGAGGGGAGAGTTGGCGGCATTTCAAAAAAAAAAAAAAACTAATTTGGTTGGTACTTATGTAATTAATTTTAAGAAATGTCTGTAACATCGTAATAAATAGAAGAAAAAAAGGGAAGCGATGAAATAATAATAACTTGTCATGCTGGGAAAGGGGAAAGACCCATCTATGCATATCCGAGTAAAGTTTTACGGTAAAATTTACAAAAACAAAAAAAAACAAGAGCAAAACTATTTATTATTCAATTCTTCCAAGCGATTGAAGTTTACCCACATATACATAGATGGAGGGGAGTGTTGGCGGTCTTTCCAAAATTTCGGTTTAAAATCAAGTCAATGTATCATATTTTAAAAATGTTTTGATGTCACTGTCAAAAATTTTGTAAGATTGTAAATAGTTGACGCTGTTAAGGTTTGGAAACGCTGTGCTTAGATGGAAACAAAAAAAACACAATGCTAAGGAAACACAATGCTGAAATTAGGGCAGAGATAACCAAATCTATTATATGCATTTTCAAGTTAATTTTAAGGATGATGAAATGCAAATTATACTATTTAATTATTCTGAATGAACCGAAATATCATACCCATTGGGGGAAGTAACAATCTTCTTTTCAGGAATAGGAAAAAACTTGAGGATGACTACATGAAAATGAGCCAAACATTGGAAATAGGTGATGCTAACTAAACACTTGTTTAAAATAATTGGAAATAAGTCAACTATGTGTCAATTGTCAATAAAATATAGAAAAATCTAAAATTCGCCAAATAAGCATACAATGCACTGGAGAACATACAAAACATTGCCTATTTAATATGATTTAGTCTTGCTATAAGGGGGTCGGGGCACATATAAACAGTTAAGAATTTAAGGTATACGCGTTCTTCTTAAAGTCCTTAGACCTAGGTAACCAAGGGGAAATGTTCAGTCTTATTTGTATATTATAGAATTGAAAAGAAATGAGCGGGTTCTGTGTCATAATAAGGAATGGGGTCGAAGAGCTTTGATTGAAATTGATATAAACTATTACAATCACTGTGTAATTTGTGATCTTATTGCCTATATTGGGGTGTTGAACTGTTAAGTGGCGTGAAAAATCGTGGAGTTGAGATTCTGACAGTTGTTTGGATGGAGAGTATTAATTGATTTGTGAAGACAGAACTAATGGAAGAGATGATTGCATAAACTGAGTTGTTCAAGTAAGCAGGGCTTAGTAGTTTAACAGGCTAGTAGGCATAAGACGGCTAGTTCGTGTTTGAATTTGAACTGGTTAGTCTTTTATTTTTCCTTTTTGTTTGATAGACTAACTGACACTCTACAATTGGTTTCAATGAAAGAGTTACTTTGGTGTTAGGTTAGGTCTGTTGACAATATTACGCATCAGCAGAAGCTGATTTCATTGGGACCAATTCTGCACACGAAGCTAACACTCAACTCGGCAACTAAACATTCTCCCAGTCGAAAATGGATTTTGCTTTGATGTTCACGTCTGAGTGTGGTGTTGCGGCTTTGGTAGATTAACATCTTTCTGCTGTTAACGGAATCTGTAATGAATGGGATGATGTAGCTGTGATTCTTGGCAAACGAAAAGTTGGTTTGGATGGGAAGCATCTTCATCATAATATCCTTCTGATAGATTGGACTCACAACCCAATTTCCCCGTTCGAAGTAGATTCCCTTGTGGGGGGTGATTTTATATCAAAGTTAAAGCATTAAAAAGCTCACATTGGGACTCGGGGAATGTCTATTTTCGGTTCGGTTTAAAGGACTCACCACACGATGTAGGGCTACATTTACATTCGATTGTTTGAATTCAAATACTAATTACGCTAGAATTACACAATGTTATATTTTAGGAGTTATATAATTATTATTGGTTTATATTTGTGAACAGTTTATCAAGGGTGAAAAATTTCCTCTGGTTGCATATGTTTGGGATTTTCGCAAATTTTTCAGGGGTCGGCTGTAACGGTCCACAATGCGTTCCGCTACGTTCACAAATATATAGATACATTAGTATGATGGAAATCTAATCTAAGGGCATCTTTTGGAAATATTAAATATCTAAAAAGTTATATCTCAATAGACTAAATTCCGACTATCAGACATAGATCATTGAGCTATAGAACTTCCTGTCAATGAAGTTAATAAGTCAGGATTTTAAGCAAAAGTATATCTAATAAAAGCAAAGTGAATGCTAAGAGGTTTTATGCAGTAACTAAGATTCTTAATATCCCCATGATTAGCAAACTAACGATTACATTTCTATGTATAGATTTCCAATACTTGGAAATGATTAAAACTAACAGATTAGATCTAACAAATTAAATAATTAACTAATTAACATAATTCAGAATCACGGCAGCTGAATGATGTAAATAGGCTGAGAACGCTTGGAGACAGGTTCCAAATTCAAATAAAACTCATAAAACAAAATAACATATCATAAATATTTAAAAAAGGAACGTAGGTTCAAAATGTGTATTCAAGGGATCTGATTGGTTAGGTCGGAGACAAGATAAAGACAGCTTACGTACATTATTCTAAATTCAAATAAATTTAAAATAGGAAAGCTAATAATGGCTCATCAATATTTGAAAATGGAACGAGGGTTCCATTGGTCGGAATGGGTACTTGAGGAGTCTGATTGGTTGAGTCGGAGACAGGATGGAGACCAGATGCGGACACTTGGGTAGTATAAAAAGGGGACGAATGGGCCGACCAAACCAGTTACCGTCAAGAAGACAAAGTTGCTGTCCGCGATAAAGTGAAAAGTGAAATATTCAAAGTGAAGTGTCTGTGAAAAGTGAAGTGTAAGTGCTAGTGAATTGCCACCTGCCAGAGGGGATTGGATTAATTCTGTTGGACGAGTTTACTCACGTAAGTCCTAGAATTTAGGCATTTTAGACTTTTTCCGGATAGATGAGATGCCTCCAAGATAAATGTTAAATTTAATAAATTACTCTTCTAAAATAATGGAGTTATGATTGATGGAATTGATCATTGAATAGAGACACTTGCTCTTTGGATTTCTCGTAGACTAAAAGACGGTTTAGAGATGTCCAAGTCATTGGTTAATATTATCAGTTATCAGTTAATTGTTCAATAAATATTTGTCAATTAATCATGTTATGTTGAAGACATTTATCTGTCTGGATATTGTGACTGTTTTATAGAATTTAAGATAGTCCTACAAATAAAATAAGGAGGTGAAATGAGACAAAGGAGCAACAAATCATTTATACAGTAACAAAATAACAAGGCTTAAATAAAACTTAGATAAAATATTCTTATCTCAGCATTGTGTTTCCAAATCTTATTCAGCGTTAGTAATAAGTATAAAAAGGAGTAATTTGAGCTAGAACAGCAATGGAGAGTGTTGTAATTACGTCAAGAGGCCTCTTAATCCAGCTTATTACGGTCACAAGCCCGTAATGTTTTCCTAGCTCCGGTTATCTACAATGATAAATATCCATAGAATTCTCATTTTAGGAGAATACATGAAAACAATTACCTTTACTGAACAACATTTGACTATCATAGAACAAACAAATACAACTATGGATATTTACATTTAGTTATTAACAATAATTTACTAATTAGGTTATGATTTATTACTTTAAGGTGTGTGATAATTTTCCGTGTCATTCCATGTTCTAAATACAAATGTTCTGCATTTATTATATGATTTTATGTTTACTTGAAGTTAGGTTATTACAATCTAAGCTTTGCGAATTTATAGAAATCTTATGGCGAAATATAATCTCTAATAGTAACGACAGGATTGGGGTCAAAATGGTATAACAGAATTAGGGTCATTTTAATTAACCCTTGCAGTAGGAATAAGATTTGTCTTCATGTGCTTACTAGGTACAATTTTATCGTTATAATAATTTATTTCTCTTACAATTAGGTTAGGTTTGTCTCAGTATTTCCTGAAAAGAACTTGAGTTACCACGGCTCACAATATTCGGTCCTTCCACTATGAGCTGGACGATCACACCTTGGCCATATATTTAATCAGTCCTTCATTCATTAGTATAGATTTATTGTCTGGATAATGTTAAATTATGATTCGATCTAGTTATGTGTAATTATTTATCTGAGGAATTAAAAACGTAGGCCGGAATCATCTAGATATTATTAGCTCAGATTAGGGGTAGTTACAATTGGTAGTACCGTTCCCAGGATTAGAGCTTTAGACTACGGGACGAGTTGGCTAGTTACTATTTTATTACCGGGAGTCAGGATCGAAGAGAGGGCGGTTACAGTTCTCGACTGTATTTCACTATTATTTTCATCTAGCGACGGTCGACCCGCGTGCCGATTGATGATGATGATGATGATGAATCAAAAAAGCCTATATATAGTTACTCAACTACTTCAAGCATGTATGCGTGACTCTAGTCTAGATCAAAGAAGTAAATATATTAATTAACCCTTATATTTGTTTTAGGGCAAAATACCAGGAAATTAAATTATTTTTCACCAGAAGTGTTCTCTTTAGGGAAAAAATTAAATTTTTACAAAAGTTGAAAGAGTCCGTCATGACAAGACTAAAAAAGGCAATGAAGTTATCCGAGAACATAACTTTTCAAAATTTTCTAAAAAGATTTACGTCGGCAGTTGTTATATTCACCATGCTGCAGTTTAGAGAAATAGGCAAAAAAAAAGATGGTAAGTTCAACAAAAAATGAAAAAGTAATGGCACTAGCTCTATACAAACAGAGTCCCAGAGCTTATAGGTGGTTGAGGAAGTTTTTTGTGTTGCCCTCACCACTCACACTTAGCCGCATAATAACACGGGCATCTCTGAGATCAGGACTAAATGAAAATATATTTGGAGAATTAAAAAGAGTGTCGAAAATGAATAGCTCAGAAAAACTTTGTGTTTTACTATTTGATGAATTAGCTCTTACACCACATTTTGACTACATGAAGAGAAGTGACGTCATTTGTGGATTTGTAAATAATGGTGAAAATGTAAAAAAGAAATTGCTGATCATGCGCTTGTATTTATGGTGCGAGGTGTTCAAAAAAACTACAAGCAGCCACTGGCGTATACATTTTGTGCTGAAACAACATCAAAAATGGATTTGGTTGTACAAATCAAAAAAATAATTCATAAATTACAGTCCATTGGGCTTAAAGTCATAGCAACCGTATGTGATCAGGGCTCCAACAATGTAAGTGCCATCAATTATTTGATTAACGAAACAAGAGAACAGCATACGAGGAAGGGCAAAAAGTTAAAAAATAACATACCTATTCGAAATTGGTGGTGAAATAGTTGTGCCGCTTTATGACCCATCACATTTAATCAAAGGAATACGCAACAATTTACTTAACAAAGATTTAAAAGCAACAATAAATGGAATTGAAAAAACTGCTAAATGGGATTATGTTATGAGCCTTTATAAAAAAAATCCAGCATTCCAGGGCATAATGCCAAAACTAACACACAGCCATGTACTGCCCAAAAAAAATTCTAAAATGAAGGTTAAATGTGCTACTCAAGTATTTAGTCATTCTGTGGCATCTACAATGGGATACTTAGCAATTACCTATGTATAACATTGTAATATATTATATACTTTAGTGGGCGAGACTTCATCCTTATGAAATAATGTTATCCCAAGATGGTTTAACCCTTGAATCCTAAAACATTTTTTGCCATTTAAACTACACGTTTACATAAATTGCATAAAATAAGGTCTCCTGCGTCCACTAAAATGGCCCGTGTTTTTACATAATTGTTTAAAATGGCGAAAATAAGTTATTAAAGAATTTAATAACATCCACGATGTAGCTTGTATATATGACAAAGCAATAGTGTGTTCCTTTGTTTCTACATATAAGAAACAAAGGAACACACTATTTATATATGTAGCTACTAATCCGATTGATTCGCTAAAGGTTATAGGAATAGGAAATACAACTGCGTCTAATGTAGTTGAAAGTTGCAATGTTGAAATCAAATCAATAAACATAGATTTTAAGGTCATGTTACCATGCCTTGTGATAAAGGAGTTGACAGGTTGTTTATCGAAAACAACCATCAATATCAGCTCACTAAAGTTGCCTGCAGGGATTCAGTTGGCTGATCCCACGTTTCATCAGCCAAGCCCAATAGATGTTCTAATAGGGGCGGACCTGTTTTGGGATCTTTTAGGCAACGAGCAATGTTCTATAGGATTAGGAGGCAATAGTACCAAACTAAGAAATACAGAATTGGGCTGGATAGTGTCTGGTTCTAATTAGTCAGTATTGTCGAACAAAGGCTCACACTGCAATCATGCTATACTTTCAAAATCGCAAGATGAAAACATTGATAAAATGCTCACTAGATTCTGGGACTTAGAAGACGTTCCCTCAAAATCAATGCTGAGTGAAAATGAACAATATTGTGAACAACATTTTCTAACTCACACAACGAGGGACAGTGCAGGTAGATTTTGTGTTAAATTACCTCTAAAAGACACTCCTGATTGCCTGGGAGATACCTATTTATTAGCTAAAAGGCGATTTATCAACTTAGAAAAGCGGTTAAAACGAAATCCGTCACAAAAAATAGAATATACTAATTTTATCAAAGAATATGCTGAATTAGGGCATCTAGCTGTAGCTTACGATCGTTTCAATTCCAGTCCATCATATTAACTGTGTCATCATGCAGTCCTAAAGGAAGGCAGTGAGTCTACTCGGACGCGTGTAGTATTTGATGGCTCAGCCCCTTCTACGTCTGGATGCTCTCTTAATGATATTTTGATAGTGGGCCCAAATATCCAAGATTCTCTTTTTTCCATTTTATTACGTGCTAGGCAATACAAATACCTACTCACGGGTGACATTGAGAAAATGTATCGCACGGGTGTTAGTACAAGAAGAAGGTCGCAATCTACCTCTTTGGAGAGAGGATGATTCGCGCCTCATTGAAACACTAAAGTTATGCACCTTGACCTACGGTACAGCCAGCGCTAGTTATCTTAGTACACGCTGTCTTTGGGAAGTGGGTGAGGGCCATGATGATGACCTTATAAAGAACATCATCCAAAAGGACTTCTACGTCGACGACTTAATAACCGGCTGTGATGATCCACAACAATTGAAATACATACAAAGCTCAGTCTTTAATGCATTAAAATCAGGCTGTTTTAATCTTAGAAAATACAAAAGTAATTATCCATCAATATTTGATAGTACTGATATAAATAAACAAGATCATTTAACTATCAATGAATCATCGAGCACTCTCGGACTAGGGTGGACTCCGTCGAGTGACACCTTGCATTTTCCTATAAAGGGGTTTCACATGATAGTAGTGTAGTTATAACTAAAAGATTCATCATGTCTAACTCATTTAAAATATACGATCCGATCGGCGCCCTCTCTCCTGTCTTCATTCGACCTAAAATGTTGTTACAAAAACTGTGGCAACATAAGGTAGATTGGGACCAGCCTGTCCCACAAGAGATAAGGAACGATTGGACCAAATTTGCAGACAGTGTAGAATGCATTTCTACACTGTCATTTCATTCATTTCATATTTCATTTCATTTCATTTCATTTCATTTCATTTCATTCTCTCAAAATACTGGGGCCGATTTTGTTTATATTGTACTCGGCTGATATATGTAATTACATTAAAAACTCTAAATATCATATTTATGCTGACGATATTCAGTTATACATTTCATGTAAACCTTCTGAAATTGATGACGCAATACTAGCTCTAAATAACGATCTATCTAGTATAGCTTCATGGGCTACTAGCAATAACCTTTTGCTTAACCCCACCAAAACCAAATATCTACTATTTGGCAGTCAGTATCAACTAGCAGGCGTACGTCCAACGGTGAGTGTTATGCTCAAAGATGAACCTATTGAGCGAGTATACGAAGCGCGTAATCTGGGTTTACATGTGGATTCTGTATTGCGGTTCGAAAAACATGTTGCAAATGCAGTTAAAAGCTGTTTTTACAAACTAAAAGTGCTATATAGAATGAGACCATTTATTAAAGAAGCGTTACGTATTCAGTTAGTAGAATCACTGGTTCTATCTAAATTAAATTATGTGGATGTGGTATTCGGCCCTCGTCTGCTAGCAAGAACTCAAAACCTTATCCAGAGAGTACAGAACGCTTGTGCACGTTTCTGTTTCAACATTCCATTTAGAGCTCATGTGACTCCATACCTTAACGAAAACTGTATGCTAAAAATGAAACATCGTCGCAAACTTCACATAGCCTCGCTTCTTTTTGGTGTTATAAAATATAAATCTCCGAACTATCTATATGAAAAATTATCCTGGTTGTCAAAACATGGACCATTTGGATCGCGGCAGTGCGCGATGCAACTCTCCACAGCTCAGCATGGCTCTGCTGCTTTTAGGGGGAGTTTCCGCTACGCTGCGTCCAAGTGTTGGAATAATATTCCACCACCGATTAGGAACCTTCAAAACATTGGTATTTTTAAAATAAAACTAAGAGAATTTATCTTCACACATCAAAAATGCCAGGAAAATCAAAGACATGACACCAGTGCCATATAGTAATGTATCTAATATGACTTATGAGTAGGTATGTACTTACCCGATAGTAACTTTCTTTTTATATCTGTATGTTTAGTCATAATTTAAGATTTATATAAAAAACAAAAATTGTATGCTAGTTATTGGTGTCGATTCTGTTACTTTTATTGAACAAGTAGATCGGTACAGATAGCTATTGTAGAACTAAGTATGCAGTTGTAGTGTTCATTTGTTTAATAATAATTTAAGCTGTTGTAGTATAAATCCACCGTGACGTCACAGACTGGCTCCAACGGAAGACCAGCGCTGGTTTAAACCAGCATTATGCTGAGTTGGGGACCATTTTATGACATAGCAGTAAATTGTAATTCTACTTTCTTACTTTTATCAATCAATGTTATATGCTGCCGTCATAAATAAATTATATTTCATTTCATTCATTTCATTCATTTCAAACTTACAGATTCCTCGACTTGTTCTGGGTGACTCACCTAAATACATAGAATTGCATACATTTTGCGATTCTTCCCAGTCCGCTTACGGAGCATGTTGCTACATGAAAACCATTAGTTCTAATAATGACGTCACTGTCAGGTTGCTATGCGCGAAGTCCAGAGTAGCACCGCTAAAACCCGCATAACCACGGCTCGAGTTGTGCGGGGCCCTACTCGCCGCTAGACTTACCAAGTCTTTAGTGGAGTCAATTCGGTACCGGCCGGGAGGAATAGTCCATTGGTGTGACTCGAGTGTGGTGCTGGGGTGGATCAATAGTGACCTAACAAGGTTGAAAGTATTTGTTGCGAATCGGGTCAGTGAGATAATAGAATCTGCATGGCGATATGTTCCTCTAATATTCAGGGGAGCAGATGCCAAACATCTATTATCCATGGACCTGTGGTGGACAGGCCCTATCTTTTTGCACAAAAATGAATCTGAGTGGCCAGCACTAAAGGCTATCGGTTTAGAAGCCTTACCAGAAATTAAATCACATACGGCTATAATCAGTGAGCCAATTATTAATTTTGATAAATACTCTTCTCTCAATAGGTTGCAGAGATCATTTGCATACATTCAAAGATTTATATATAACTTGAAAAATCATCGCAATGAGCGCGTAGGTACGTTAACAGCTGACGAACTGCGTGAGTCATTCTATGCACTATGCGTTTTCGCTCAAGGTCAATCGTTCCCTATCGACTACCGCATACTTATAAGCGGCAAACAATTGAGCAGCAGAAGTAAAATATTATCGCTTTCGCCGTTTATAGATAATGAAAAATTAATTCGTGTTGGTGGTCGCATCGAGGCATCAGGTTGTTCTTACGAAAAGAAGCACCCCATTTTGCTTCACGCTTCACATAGATTAACTAAATTATATTTTGAAAGGGAACATATAAATATTATGCACGCCGGTCCACAACTGCTGTTAGCAACGGTGAGAGAAACCGTGTGGCCAGTGAACGGACGTTATCTCGCGAGACGCACTGTTAGTAACTGCGTGCGATGCAGACGTTTACGAGGTAAGACGCTGTGTCCTGATAAGATGGGTAATTTACCGTCCCAACGCATTAATCCAGATTATCCATTTTTATCTGTTGGCTTAGACTTTGGCGGCCCGTTTTATATTATTAATCGCATGGGTCGTGGAAGTCGTGTTATAAAATGCTACTTGTAATGTGTTTATTCGTATGCTTTGACGAAGATTTGACGAAGGACGCATTTATTATGACTCTTAGAAGGTTTATAGCACGTCGAGGTAAACCAACAGAAATACTCAGCGATAATGGTACAAATTTTGTTTCTGCCTCAAAAGAAATAGCAGACTTTATAAAACAGAGCCAAGAGCCACTGTCAAAAAAACGATATAAAAAAATATTTAGTAACACTTCCGCTGAAAAGAAAATGATTTTGGCCTATTTGAAGGCGTGCACCACCCTCCCTCCCGCATAAAATGCTAATAGGAAGAATACAAAATAAAAAACACAAGAAACCCCAAATAAACCAAAACCGATTCGACACGTGTTTCGCCTCTACACGAGGCATCCTCAGGAGATGTTGACTCGTTGAGCGCTAGACCGACAGTACTCACATTTTGGTGGCATATATGAAGCCGGGATAAAGTCGGCTAAACATTTGATAAAACGTGTTATTGGCAACAGCCATGTAACTTTTGAAGAAATTTCAACGTTATTTGCACAAGTGGAGGCGATTCTGAATAGCCGTCCCCTGTGCCCGTTATCATCCTGCCCGAACGATCCCCTCTTCCTTTCTCCAGGATATTTCATCATCGGGAGACCGTTGACGGCGCTGCCTGCTCCAGACCTGAGCAACTGCAAGGACAATCAGCTGAAACGCTATGAACGCCTCGAAAAGATAAGGTAGCACTTCTGGCAAAGAGTGCAAAAGGAATATCTCTCCGAGCTACAGCAGCGAACCAAATGGCGAACCAACGCATCAAAGCTGACCGTTGGAGACATGGTGCTGCTGGCAGAAGACCATTCCTCACCACTTCAATGGAGACTTGGACGAGTTCTGCGCCTCATCTATGGACAAGACCAGATACCAAGGGTCGCGGATGTACAAACCACTAAGGGCTGCGTACGCCGATCCTTAGTACGTTTATGCCCACTTCCGACAGTGGAAGAACTTAAGAGTTGAAAGATATCCTTTCAACGGCCGGGAATATGTTCAGGCCTAACGCCGTCTAAAAGGCAGGAGCAACTACTCGCGCGTCACATTGTTTGACGCTTTCTAACAGTTATCTTTTATTAAAACACTACCGAACCGACCTTCGATGTAACAACATCTAGTCTCAAGTAAATTCTTTTTATTGCACCTTTGGGCTTTTATTTTTACACCATTGCGTACTCCAAAGACGTAACAATGATATTTTTTATTGTGAACTTACCTATAAAAAAGTATAACAGCGTTTTTTTAATACTTTTAACTGTCTTTATCAAGCATTTAACTATGTAACTATAAGATCTATAAACAACAACAACAATTAAAATATAACAGTGGGCTCTTCAATCAACATCAAAAATTATTACTGTTTGAGATGGCCCTGGCCATCATAAGTCATTATGGAGTGGGCTATCATAGGAATATTTCACAGATGTAGGTAAAAACAACAAAAATATACAATGATAAGATGAATTAAACTTACTTACATGAAACCACTGAATTTGCACTTTTAAAAGTCAAAATGGAAAAAAGTTTGTCGAAGTATTGTTATAACGGGCACGATTTTTTGGACGTCCAAGCCTAACTGACGCGCGATTTCTAAATGGCGTCTCGCGCGTTATTATTCTAAGTTGCCATTTTGTGTATGGGTGTGTTCGGAGATTACCATGGAATCTGATAAATTTTGTGTTTGTGGAAGTTCGTTTTATAGAGAGTGGGCTATCTTAAGCACTGAAATATCTTAGCGTTGGATACCTTATAGTCCATGTAGTAATCGTGGGTCATGTGATATCATCATTTCAAACTTCTGGTTCAGCCCTTGAGTGGTAAAAAACGTTATAGTTGCATATACTTTGGCCTTAAAAAATCTTTTATTATAAGTATATATAGATATTACGAAAAGTCCCTAAACTTTAATTTGAAATTTTTTTAAACTCTTTTTTTTTTAAACGGCCCACTTGCTTGCATTGTAACTAGACCACAGATAAATGTACCGGTGAAATGAATAAATATCTCCCTTTTCTATCTAGTCTTGGAACGCCTTATTCATAATCAACTTAGTAACTTTCTTTCCATGCATAACTTGTTAAATCCTTTTCAGTCTGGTTTCCGTTCCGGACACAGTACGGTTACTGCTCTCCTTAAAATTACGGAAGATATACGCTTTGGCATGGATAACGGTCATCTGACTGTTCTAACACTGTTAGATTTCTGCAATGCATTCAATACCGTCAACTTCGACATACTTCTCGCAATACTTCAGTCTCTTAACATATCTCCAACAGTGGTTGATTGGTTCCGCAGTTACTTAGGTGGTCGTCGGCAACGTGTGCGGTTCGAAGAATCTTTTTCGTCTTTGTGTGACACTTCAGCTGTAGTGCCTCAAGGTGGGGTGTTATCTCCTCTCATGTTCGCAATATTTATTAGTTCTATTTCCCTTTATATCAGTTCTCCCTATCATTTGTACGCCGATGATCTCCAGATTTATTCTCTAGCTCCACTAAGCGATCTCAGGGGTGCCATAGACGTTACCAACCACAGTTTGAGCCAAATTGCGGAATGGAGTAAATCTTATGGGTTAAAGGTGAATCCTGTTAAAACACAAGTGATGGTTCTTGGCAGCCCTCGTATGATTTCCAAAGTAAATTGGTCCACATTACCTATGGTCATGTTTGATGGAGTGGCTATACCCTTTAGCAATAGTGTAAAAATCTAGGTCTGATTCTAGACCAAGCTCTAACATGGGGTCCCCAAGTTGAGGCTGCAAGTCGTAAGTTATTTGCTTCTGCCGGTTCCTTGAGAAGACTCCGTAATTTTTTACCAATAGCCACTAAAGTGTCGCTTGCGCAGTCTCTATTGCTCCCTGTCTTAGATTATGTCGATGCCTGCTATCTCGACCTCACAGAGGACCAGCTAAACAAACTAGAGCATCTCCAGAACTTTTGTATCATATTCATATTTGGTTTGCGCAAATATGATCACGTTTCACAATTTCGTACTAAGCTCAGGTGGCTTCCCATACGTCTTCGTCGGAATATTCATATTCTTTCTCTTTTGTACACTATTTTATTCAATCTTTCATCCCCGCACTACCTTAAAGAACGCTTTTCCTTTTTTAACTCTTCGGGTACACACACACTTAGGTCATCAGAAAATCTCTCTCTCAAGGTGCCTCCACATTCTAGCTCCTTTTATGCCAAATCGTTCACCGTCCAAGCTGTTCGTTTGTGGAATACGTTGCTGGTCTCAGTTAGACGCGCGGAGACACTTCCTGCCTTTAAAGACCAAGTAAAGAGGCTTTACCTCTCAAGTTGATTCAATGTTATTTTTGTTAGTCGCTTGCATTTAAAAATTTATATATTATATGAATACGTTTCTAATAAATATGTTTTGGAATGTGTATATGATGTGTATGTATTTATATATGTATTATATATGTATTTATATATTTATTTATTTATTTGTTATACATATTTATTTATATTAAGTTATGTTTGTGTATTTTATGTAATTTTAATATTATTTAGGTTTACTTTTGACGTTGTTTTTCAAATACATTGCCGTCTATTCGTGTATCATAATTTCTCTCCACCCAAGGGTTGTCTGGAAGAGATCGCTTATAAGCGATAAGACCGCCCATTGTACAACAGTATTGATAATTGTTTTAAACTATCACGGTTGTTCTCTAAAGTCACCATGTTCACGGGAAGACTTGACTGTCTTCCCGTGAACATGGTGCATGTAACTGCACCAAAATATCGGGAGCTCATTCCATAACCTTACCTCGGTAAATATCCCGTTAATAATCATATAACTTTAGTATTGATAATTGTATATTAAATGTATCCACGTTTGTTTTATGTACAATAAAGCGTTATCTATCTATCTATCTATCTATCTCACGTTATTTTCCGGCTTACAGGCTATAGCTGTGCCATGTTTCATCAGAATCGGTTCAGTAGTATAATAGTGAAAAGTTGCAAACTAACCGAAACACTTTCGCATTAATGTTCGATACTTTTGTGTAGTGCTATGGATACTTTTCATCATACGATACTTGCAAACTATGATAATAAAATAAAACAATAATCTTTTAATATAATTAATATCTATTAAATGACTTTATAATAAAGCAGTAACGATCAAAATGTCTGTACATTGAAGAAAAATAAAAAAAATGTGGGTGAGAAGACGTTAATTGTCCGACCCGGGTATCGAACCCAGGACTTCGAGATTCCAAAGTGGCGCTTCAACTAAACTACACACTACACTACTACACCAACACCGAGCGAGTGAAGCCACTTGCGGGTCAGCTAGTAATACGTAATTAAGAACATAAACCTGCACTCCACCGTTTTTTTCATATTATTCACCTCTTTCAATTTGACTTTAAATAACATTACAATAATGGTTTCATTTGTTGTTGTAGGTATTGGAGTATTACCGAAAATATACCAAGATACTGCGAGTATATTAATATTTTTTGATAATTTATTTGACTCGATCAATGGAAGCTATAACGAAAATTGGAAGAAAAGAACTGGGAAACTCTTACTTGGACCTGTAACACCCCAATCAAGCCATATTAAATTATGGAAAGAAGCAAAAAAACACTAAATTCAATGAAATTTGTCAATGGTAACAATAAATCATGTTCTGTACCCTCTATAAATAATTGGCTACAAACCATTGAAAATATAGAATACATTAGATATTAATGTACTATTTAAAAAGCATAACATTACGTCTATTTGGATGAGGCACTTTAATCAGGACTCTTTGGAAAACTATTTTGGTTGCATTCGTAGTTATGGTTATAGAAATATTTCTCCAACATGTGCAGGCTTTGAAGCAGCCTTTTTTTTACTTTACTTATACATAATTTAAGTAGACATTCGCCAGGCTATAATTGTGAAGTAGATAAATGCAGTAGCTTTAGAGGATTAAACAAAATTTAAAAAAAAAATTGTGCCTAGTTCTGCAATGGAAATTGATTTTGAAGACGTGACCTGTGATCACATGATCATCAATATCGAATGCAAAAAAGTGATCAAAAAATAAAGGCACAATTGGAATATGTGACAGGCTACGTATTAAAAAAATTAAAGGTAAAAAAAACTGTAAAAAATGTAACAGTTTTTACAGCAATGAAATATCTAGCTCATTAAGAATGAGAGAATGTTTTACAGACAAAAATTGCCTAACATATCCATCTTTTGCCCTTATAAAGTGTTTTTCCACTATACAAGATATAGTTACAGGAATTATTAAAAAAGACTCAAAAAAAACTAACATAAAACTTTATTTAAAAACGATATTTGCAATTGTAATAGATTATAGTTTTATAGAGTGCAGTGAACACAAATCACTGATAATTAAAAAGCTTGAAGATATATGTACAAATCTGTTTATATACAATTGGTGTAAAGACACAAATAAAATATTGAATGGTTGTAGAACAGATTTCGATGGAATTGATGAAGTGCAACAATTAGCATACAATTATTGTAAAAACGGTTAAAAAAATAAAATATGTTTTTATTTTAGTTCGCGTTTAATTTATTAGATAGGTAAACAATAGGTAAAGTTGAGAATTTAAAGATGAAAAACATTTTGAGTATAGGTAGGTATATAATGCAATAGGTATAGGTATATACTCAGCAGCGCTCGCTGCCGCCCGCCCTGCAACTCAGCACTCGCTGCCGGCTGGCCATCGCGCGAGCTCGCGTACTGCACAGCCCTTGCAGTACGTATGCACGTAATGGGCGCGTGCGTCGGTAATATGGCCTGGAATAGTCGGCAAAACACGCTAAAAACTAAGTGAATTGATTTTAATCAATGATCAATGAGCTGAGAAAATTTTATAAAAAAAGATAGACTAGTTTATATTATTTAGTAGGTAGGTATATTTAGAATGTATTTTCGCTGTGTAGTGCCCTTTCGCTTGGAATTGAAAGTAACCTGACAAATAATGTATAACTTAACGTGATTAAGATTACAGGTACGAGTATTTGTTGGTTGAAGGGCAAAACTTAAAGAAATTACTTTAATTGTCGAGAATTACTTGTTGATTGAAAATATGAGAGCAACCTATACATAAAAATACTAGGTACCTACATAAAAACTATGGTAAAATTTTCACTATTTGGAAGTTTTGGCAATATAGTTTGCACAAACAACTTAAGTTTACACAAATGGACTAGTAATTTGCGAAATATAAACGAATAGAAATTTAATTGAATTAATGACTACGTTATTAAATTTTCAATGATCGAAAATGTGAAATCTACCTACATAATAAAAAATATAACGAAATTTGCACCTATACAATAGGGAAATGATCACTACCAAAGCAAGAGGACAGAGTTTTTCATGACATAGAAGGGGCTAGGCTAGCCGGCACCAAAGTCAGGTCCACAGCACTAATACGTTCAGTTGGTTTTGTACGACGTGTCGGAGAACCACTATATAACAAACACATACCTTTATTGTCCATTATATTAAATATACAACTAGCCAGACCATCCACAGCCTGGCAACCCCAGACTGGGTGATGTATATTGAAATCACTCATTATAATTATGGGACCAGTGATTTGAGACAAGCCATTGTAAATTTTGTTTAGAATATTGAGTGATGGCCTAGGTATATATAATGAGATGAATGTAATGTTTTTAAAACTGACAGCAACTATTGAAAAATTGTCAGATTCAGTAGAAAATGGTAAATGTATAAGATGATTATTTACAGAATTTCTGACAAGTATGGCAGTACCACCATACCCATCAGCTTTGTCATCTCTGAAACATAGATAGCGTGGAACCTTAAAAAAGAAACCAGGCTTAAGCCATGTTTCAGAGATGGCAATTATAATTGGGTCAAATTTATTAATGATGCACATCAGATCAGTCTTTTTGCTTGATATGCTTTGACAGTTCCATTGCAGCCCTAGAGAAGGAGCCATCATGAAATGATTGTAATAGAGGAGTATGAGCTCTAAAATACTATTTGTGGGTAAAGAGGTACCAACAGGATAAGCAACCCCATTGGTATTAGAAATAGATGGATTGCTGATGATTGCCTGATGGGCAGAATGGTCATAACCATGTCTATGAACTGGAGGGGGTTTTGGTTTGAGAAAAACTGTTTTTTTATAGGAAGATGATTGACTAGGAGATTTATTATGAGAAAATAAAGGGCCAGATGTTATGTTTGCATAAGAGGTTTTAGTCACATCACTGTAACTTTTGCCTCTTGTGGGAGAGTGTAACTTGGAAGCCTCTGCATATGAAATGCTTTTTTCAGTCATTGTAACTTTAATATTCTTTTGCCTGTTATACTCAGGACAACACCTATTAGTTGAAAAGTGAAAACCTGAGCAGAACAGACACGAAAATGTGCCTTCTTCAGCATCACACGAATCACCTGTGCGAGCATCACCACATTTGAAGCAACGAGGCTTAGACCGACAGTTGTTTTTAGTATGTCCAAAGCGGCAGCACTGAAAACATTGAATTGTGGGGTAATAATATTTCTCAACAGAATGGGAATTGTAGCATAAAAACACACGGGGTGGAAGGATCTGACCATCAAAAGATAGAACACATGACTGGCTCGGTTTATACACTGGTGTACCATCAACAACAACTTTATAATTTAAGCGTCGTACCTTAATAATGGGAAATGAATGTAAAGAAAGCTAATGTTTTCTAACACTTCCTCTTCAGTCCATTCTACAGGAACACCCTTCACAATGCCCAAACGGGTTGTTCCAAAGGCTGGAATATAGGTTTTATAGCCCTTGCTCTTTACAACTTCGCTGGCTATAAAATCATTGGCTGAGTGCGCAATCTGACCATCAAAAGATAGAACACATGACTGGCTCGGTTTATACACTGGTGTACCATCAACAACAACTTTATAATTTAAGCGTCGTACCTTAATAATGGGACATGAATGTAAAGAAAGCTAATGTTTTCTAACACTTCCTCTTCAGTCCATTCTACAGGAACACCCTTCACAATGCCCAAACGGGTTGTTCCAAAGGCTGGAATATAGGTTTTATAGCCCTTGCTCTTTACAACTTCGCTGGCTATAAAATCATTGGCTGAGTGCGCAATCTGACCATCAAAAGATAGAACACATGACTGGCTCGGTTTATACACTGGTGTACCATCAACAGCAACTTTATAATTTAAGCGTCGTACCTTAATGATGGGACATGAATGTAAAGGAAGGCTAATGTTTTCTAACACTTCCTCTTCAGTCCATTCCACAGGAACACCCTTCACAATGCCCAAACGGGTTGTTCCAAAGGCTGGAATATAGGTTTTATAGCCCTTGCTCTTTACAACTTCGCTGGCTATAAAATCATTGGCTGAGTGCGCAATCTGACCATCAAAAGATAGAACACATGACTGGCTCGGTTTATACACTGGTGTACCATCAACAACAACTTTATAATTTAAGCGTCGTACCTTAATAATGGGACATGAATGTAAAGAAAGCTAATGTTTTCTAACACTTCCTCTTCAGTCCATTCTACAGGAACACCCTTCACAATGCCCAAACGGGTTGTTCCAAAGGCTGGAATATAGGTTTTATAGCCCTTGCTCTTTACAACTTCGCTGGCTATAAAATCATTGGCTGAGTGCGCATCAATGAAAGATAAAGGAACTCTGTTTCTCCCAATCCTCTGCAAACTACCATATTATCATAACTTTATAAATATCTACAATATTTATAAAATTGTTTTGCCTTAAAACCGTCCAAAATTAACTGGATGTAAATATGTATTCACTGAAGTAGACAATAAATCAGTCTTCTGCACATGCACAACAAATGGTCCCTTATCTGACAGGATATAAAGCTGCCTATTTGAAGGTACATAAGCAGGAGTATTTAGCGTTTGTAATGTCGTCACTGGAGGTGACGCAAAAGAATCAATAATCTGAGTAATGTCAGTATCATCTTTAACTGAAGATTTCTGTGTTTGTCCCAAGGGGATGATTGTATCCTGATAGAGTATCTTTAGAGTTTTTTAAATGTTTTTTGAGTGCTTTTTCCGATTTATGGTCTGAGCTTCAGTTTGCATTTGTTGAACTACGACATCCAAAGAACAGCCTGATACAACAGACACAAATTCCACCGGAGATGGAACTGAGTACGAGATATCTCGATCTGGGAGTGAAGATCTATTATCGGGGGGCCAACAAGCCCCCTGGGCCTCGTCCATAAAAAACAAAAGCCTAACCTAACTCGAAAACAAATGAAATCTACTATGAATAAAAATACTTACCTAGAACTTTTCCTTCTGTTAGTCTGCCTTGTAACTGCCCAGAGATTGAAGAAGTTGAACACATAAAATACCTGGGTATCAACGTCGACCACAGTCTAAACTGGTCATATCAAATCGACGCACTTTCAAACCGGCTACGAAAAATGATCTACATATTTAAAAAACTCGGTTCAGTCTCCGATCATATCACTATTAGTATGGTCTTCACAACACTTTGCGAATCAATTCTCAACTATAGTATTGTGAGTTGGGGAACAGCCGTTAAGACAACTCTTCTAAAACTTGAAACAGCGCAACGTGCTGTACTCAAAGTTGCTTACCGGAAACCATACATGTATCCCACTAACCAACTCTACTAAGACACCAACCATCTAAGAGTTAGGCAACTGTACATTAAGGCTACTACATTACGATTTCACAAAACGGCCCAGAATACTATATGTGACTCACAAAGATCCTCACGTCGTAATGCCTGGAATATCCCCTTTGTAAGAACACATTTTGCGCAACGGTCTTTTGCTTACGAAGGTCCCTACCTGTACCAAACAATAGATAGATCCATTGGAATCGTGAATGACTCGCAGCATAGGTGCAAACGCAGCATTGGTAGATTCCTAAAGTCAAAGGGGTATGAAGATACTGAAAACCTTATAAAAGGACCGACATAACACTACGGGCCTGGTAAATCCTGCTCGGCTGGTAAAACTGAACAAAAATATCCGCATCATAACTGCAAGGAACCCAACACCAGCCAAATCAAGATATACCAGGCCCTACACAAACTTTTACAAACACAATCGGCTGAATATATAAATAACTATATTTTACTTAATAAATAAACAAAAATAAACACATAACATGAGGTTATTATTGGCTTTTGACATTTGATTACTACCTGGCATACGTATTTCAATATCTACACATGAATCACAGACTCCCACAAAAAAAAAAAACACTTTCACACACACTCACACCCACACTCACACTCACACTCACACACACACAGTACACTAAATCACACACACACTGCTACATAAGCACAGTCATTGCTTTCCGACATTTCTAGATCCCACGACACAGGTTCTCCTAGTGTGGGATCTAGGGTTGTATTTATATCGATACCTTTAATATTTAATTTATTATTACTGGTGCCTATTTTATAAGTACAATTAGTAGTTGTTTTGTTAAATAAATAAATAAAATAAACTAGGGTTCACTACCTTCTACAAGGAACCCTTATAAGGTCGTTCTGTCAGTGCATATGTCCTAATCTTTTACGGCTATAGGTACTTTAATTATATATTTAAGGAGTACTGTTTGCGTAAATATGCCTCTCCAAAGTTGGTGGCCTATCGGGTGTATCCCACTATTTCCATTAGATATTTATATTGATAGAAATACTGGGACTGATTCTCCCACTTTTTTCATTGCTAACTCATAAACTCATTACTAACATTAACAAACTAATCTAACAATCTTCTTCTGGTGTATCGCCGACCACTGCCGTGTCACGCTCGCTTCACTCGCTCGTTTTGATTTAACTAAACCTAACACTCCTCTTAGCTTCGCTTGTCGTCGTATCTATATATTATGACTTTGCCTTAGACTAGGCACTACAAGTGAATACAATTAAACATACATTTTTTGATTTTTTTTCCGTAATCGGAATACCTAATAACCAACCTTGCAACCAAGCTTTGCAGAGGTATATTTTCGCAAACGGTATTTCATAACGGGATATAATTTGGAAAAAAAAACGTTAGTCCCCCTTGTTCTATTTTGTATTTCCATGGAAATAGTGGGAAACCCCGGCCTATTCCTGTTATCCCGACCTGTCATCTGTTTCTAAACTATGTAATGTATAGACACATAACTTTCTACTTTAATCGATAAATATATATCACTTATAGGAAAATAAATAATTTAAACTATTTAAACTTTACAATTAACATACACTAAACTAAAAAGAAACTCTACATGGAAATTAAAATACAATCACTACACTCAAAACTAAACAAGATAATTTCTAGATATTTGGAAAAAAACCAAACCACCCGATCTATCTGTCGTTTCGAAAAAAACTGATAGTATATATATAATTATCTGTGCAAACATCAATGACATTATTATCACAGACCATTATATGTTCTACGTGATTATGATCAACAAAAATTCTCTATGATTAGGAAAGCGAAGTTTTATTTATTTTCTTTGATTAGGATAATTATATTTATAACATGCCCTCCCTCCATTTGTCATAAATCGTCGAGTTCATTGGATCATGGAACATAAACTTTTAATTAGTTTTGATTTTCCTTCCAGTCACCGACCGAATTCTAAAAGATTATTGTAATTGATTTATGCAGTTCAAAATGTTCTAGTTTTTTATAGCTGACAAGTCTCTACCCCTAATATATAGTATTTATCTATATCTGTACCTGCTTAGAGCATATAAACTCTTCGTTTTATCTACCTGTATCGTGCCTTACTCCATGGAATAAAAAAAAAGTTTGCTCCATAGACTCAGATTATATAGGTACTAGGAAAGTCTGGTCGAGGACTCATTTAACATTTTTTTCGTCCCAGAGACCAAAACATAAATAAAATATAAAATATACGTCAGCTTCATTCATAAATCTTTTGTTTTAATTATCATGGTATAGGAAGGATTAAAGCGTATCTATTACTTGGTATTTTGTATTACTTAGAGCGTTTTAACGTAGTTTTTGCACTATAACGTAACTCCACACGCACAAGCAAAGTTGTGATTATCTAGTCGCAAAGGCCATTTAACAAAGAATCTAATCTCACACGAATAAAGTATGAAAGAGGTTAATATCGTAGACTGAGCATTTTCCGCCTACGTTTAATATGCTGCATTATATTACAATTACAGTAAAAATATTATGTAGGTACGAGTATATGGGCGAAATCGCTACGATCAATCTATTCCCTGTGATGAATGAATCAGAATGATTTTTAAAAGAGGGAAACATACACTTACTTACCTACACAATTGATATAGTTAGAGAGCAAATTATGTACCTGCTAGCAATTAACCCACCCTGTAATAAAGGTAACGTCAAAGAACATCCTTGTACCTGTAGTGGAAAAGTCACATATTTATTTACCCTGTAAATAGCTTTTAAGGTAGAGCAACATTTGTAATTTAAAACATCCGAAATGTATCCTGCAAGCCATATTCCCTGGTTCGGCAGGTCTGTAATGATAGGTATAATACCACGAACAAGCCTTCTAAAACCATTCTGCTCAAGGAAAGGGCACCGGTATTTGGGACACAAAGCCGAAGAATGTTCTCTACAATATAAACAGAACATTGTCTGAGATGTTATGTAACATTATTATACTGCATATGTACCTACCAAGTATGAGAGCTTTGTTATATGAATGTACGAGTAAATTATTCAGAATTGCGTGAGATTAAAATTATGAACTGTGCCAAAATACCTTAACATATACATGCAATTTGTTGTGTCTAATTTTGTAATAAAAACGAATGTAGTTAAAATAAAATTTTATTAAGTAATCACATTACAGTCTGTAATCAATTTCATGAAATTATAATAAATCAAAAGGTACATTTTGTAAAGATATCCTAATTAGAAATCACGTGACCGTGATAAGTTTTGTGATTTAATAAAAAAAAATTAACCACAATATTATAGTCATTTTATAAACTCTTAATGTAACCAACCAAGGAATTTCATTATAATAATCTAAAAAATCTAAAGCCAAGTAAGTACCTATAAAATATCTTTTAACCGCCTGTAAATATTTTTTAAAACTTTGAAAGTCATGATATGTATGTAGTATGAAAACCATATAAAATTTAATCTTTTGTCTTGGTCGCAATATCGCTGACTAGCGTAAACACGTTCTCAGCCGTATGTCTCTTGTGGATATCGATGTAATTCCGACAGGTCACCCCACATTCCTGTAAACAGACCATTATTTATAATAAAATGTTATTGAGGTATTGACGTAATTTGTATTACTCTAGGATCAAACTGTGTACTCGTGGCTTTTAGCGAACCGTTTGGTCATCTTTATACAATCAATTTATTTATACAATCAAGTCAATCTTTATACAAATTTCTAAGACTTTTCAATGCTCTCTAAAAAGGTATCAATTAAATAGGAAATTTAAAATGCATTACATGTGTTTTTATAATAAATAGTTTCTGTTCATCAATGTTAAAGTGCAAAACAATCTGTTCAACTTAACTGTATAACGTTTTTGGTACTTAGATACAAAGCTGAGCCTCACAGTATCTTTATTGTAAATATTATTTTCTAGAGATAAATTAGTATTAATTTTTTTATATGAAATCAGTGAAAAGACGAGCAAGTCGCTCATCTAAAGTTGAGCGTCATGCTTGCCCATAACAGTTCACTGTCATTATGAATATATTAAATTACATAGCAATCCACTGCACTCGTCACCCTAAGATATATGATTTTATATCTTTCTCTGTAATTTTCTGGAAACATTGCCCTTCAAAGTATAGAAGGCATTCAGATAGATATAATCTCAAGATTATAAGCTATAAGAGCTTTCCATTCCCTTGTGCGCAGAATAAAAATGAGAAGATGTTTCATGTAAAATCGCATAAAACATGAAAATGTTGGTAGATGTGGTAGGTAATTGCAGTGTTAGATTAGGGATTAGGTTATGTAGACAGCAAAACAAACCGCTCCGAAAAACGTCCGCATCCAGCTTTGGTTCATGACGCACAAGCTCTTGTCTGCGACACAGTTCTTCAAAAGAAGCTTGGCGCCAGTCTGCACAAAACGAAAACCTAGATAATACGGTAGGTACTTAATGCTTTTTAACTAGCTGTTATTTAGCAATGTTTTGGAGTTTCCGATATTTCGGCGCAGTTACATGCACCATGTTCTCGGGTAGACTGAATATGCGGGCGGATGTGAACAAAGTTCGAAATTATTTAAGAGCGGTCAACACGGTCTACCTTCTTTCTCAGTCTTTTCTACGGATACCACTGGAACTGGATTGTAAGTCTCAGCAATACACACTAACTGTATCACTGCGAATGTTGTTTAGATCACATTTTAGACGATTTTTATTCCTATTTAGACAGCTTGCCACTGGATTCCACTCACTGGCAAGTTGAAACCTATCACCACAATTGAAATTTGGACATTTCGTGATTTCGATGGCTTGCTTCACCAACCTTGGTACATAGTGGCGTTCCGTGGATAACTGACTTTGATCTTGATGGACTTGTGGTTTGTGAAATGCTATCCAGTGGTTAGGGCCTGAGTCCAGTAGATGTTCAGCTATGGCAGATTTGTGTCTTTCATTGTTCTTAACAGCTTTGATGTGTTCTCTGATCCGGCGAGACACTGTTCGCTTTGTCTGTCCTATATACGATTTTTCGCAGCTTGTAACAACCCCCCCAATTTTTAATTTTTTTCTAATAATTCGTTTTGTTTTGGCCAACGATCGTCTAGTCTAGGAAGACCCTAACACTGTGTACCGCTGCTGTAACCTTGCTCTTTTCGGAAAAAATTGAAACAGAGAAAACTATTCAGAACTATAGATGCCTAGAGAAACCAAAAGCAATGCCTAGGTATTCTGATATTACGATGGATAACCTACTACTACATTACTGAACTGCTAGCTGATAACGAAAAATTGCGATGAACATACTAGATTGCAAATACTTAGTTCTTACAGACTGACTGACTGAGCTGATCCTAGATTTCTAGCTTATGTACTTACTTGATTTGACTTATAATCGTGGAAGATATTAATCATCAATATAAGTTTCTGAATTTAAGGTCTATGTTATTTGACCATAGAACATAGAAACAGTAGGATATTTGCAAGTTTTACTATATTATAATTATTAGCTTGCAAAACTATCTGTTAAATATGATAAATCAGTTTTGATTAGTGAAATAATATATAAACAACTCCATTAAATAATATCAGATATACGCATGATTTTCGTTATTATTAATAACAGTTATAAACCTGTTAATTATATAACTAGCTTTCTTTATAGATTTATGTTTGTTGCTATGAGCATTTAGCTGTTGATAAGATTGATATAATCTCTTGCAGACTAAGTGTCTCTATAATATATACTATTTGTTTCGTTTATGAAAACTGCTAGGAAATAGATGTGATATTAAAGTAAAAATACACTTTATATGCGCTTTAGAAATCTCTTGTGATCGGTAACTACTACGCTGATTATCCAATTCCTTTAGATAAATATTATCAGCCACTATTCCCTGAATAGTTCAATTGTTCAAGTTTAATCATTTACTTGTTTACTGAAAGCAATATATGGGAAATAATATCAGTGACTTAGAGAAAACTCTAGACCCTTGTTTGTGGTTTACAAGTATTCTCAAGGTACTGCATTGCTGGACCAAGTTTGATAAGACTTACCACATACCTACATAAATCTCTTATTTATACGAGATTGCTATACATAGATTACTAGTGCTTTACATGTCATCTGTTGAACCATTGTAGGAAAAGTAATTATTTTAGATACTTGAGTATTAGCAGAATTTTTGTTGTATTGGTTAACCCAATACTAGCAGGCATATATTTATTATGATGATTATTATATTAGTTAGTTTTATTTTGCCGAGTAAATTATTGATAGATATCTCTATAATTTAAAGATATAATATATTTCATTAATTTTCATATTGTAAATAATTAGTTTGATTTCTTTAGATTTTCCGTAGAATTCTAGATTTATTATGATTTAGAAAGTAGGATTCTTGGCATGTTCAAGGCTTACAACTCGAATGCTAGATTAAGAGTACTCTTTACTGTGACACAAATGTTCTCCATCATGCCAAGAACCTCTTCTATTTACCCCAAAATTAGTAAGGCCTTACTAAGTCAGTTTGGTAGTATTCCAAATGTAGAGTTTGCGTCTATAAGCGATTATAATCTTATTTATCTCTTCTTAATATTATTATTTATAATTATGAATTATCATTTGATTCTAAATATTACATTTGATACTTTCAGCAAATAATTTAATTGCTATAATTTATTACCGCATTCTCATGCTAGGATCAGAGTAGACAATCTAGCCTAAACTCGATCACCCGAACTCATCAACAAATATATAATATATTAATGCAACAAATACATTACATTTCATTCGAACTAATATTTCTATATTCCTTTGCAGGCAAATATTTTGTATTACTTACTTTATACTGATTAAATATATATTTATTTTTACATTTTTATTTCGTAGTTAGTCTTTAGTTTCTAAGTCTAGCATACCAATATATTGTATTGATATGACGAATTCATTATTGAAACCTACGTCTCTAGTGGTAGACGCCACTAGCGCGTGAATTTACTTATTTGCTACCGATTGAACCATCACGAAGTTAATGTATAACCCGGTAAACAAAAATACTAGACCTAGACCTACTTCGGTCCTAAATAAATTCCTAGTCTGCTAAAGTGTGTGTAAGTCCCCAACAAACCCCCCAAAGTTAATTGCGCATGAGCTTTCATCCCCCTGATAGGATGGCTCAAGTTTGATCCCTAACTAGCCTCTAAAGTTCGGTGCCAAGCCGAGAATCGAACCTATGGCCCCTAGGGTGTCCAACTCCACGCACGGAAATAGTCGCGCGACTATACCGCTATAGCCGAAGCTATGGAAGGCTGCAGAGCGACGTTCTAGTATAAGAGGAAATAAATACATATAATACATAGAAGACACTTCCACTGGAATATTCTTTCCAATCGAAGTGAGGAGCAGTTAATCGTACCCATTGCAATAGGTTAAAGCGATTGTTGGCTCGCTCCCAAAAGTGTCCAACTCTAAGGATTGGGCGTTCCCTATCGAGGTGGATCTTAGTTGTCACCGTGAGGTATCCAACCCACGTCCGGAACCATGTCCGTAGCAGAAAATGTTACCTCACGGAAGTTCGAGAATTTAATAAGCATTTTCTCGGTCCTTCTACTGCTTATATACTTTCTCAAACTTGACAGTGACGCCGATTTGAGGCCGATAGGTATCCAATCAAAGCCCTTTCTATCGGCGTCAAAACGGCTTCAGATCCACCTCAGCCAATCTCAGCCCTCCAGCGCATTCCTATTCTAATTTCAAAATCTCATCAAAATCCGCTCATGACAACACATATTTTGAATTTCGTATGACGCCGATCAGAGGTACGTAGATCCAATCAAAGCCCTTTCTATCGGCTTCAGATCGGCGTCAATACTCATTTGTTTTAGGGTTCATTTTGATGAAGCAAACTCAAATACACGGACACACAACGAAAATATGTTCCTCACATAACTTTGTATGGTTAGAAATATCAATGCTGCTTATTTTCATGGTAATTTTATTAATTTTGCTTGTAACTTTTATGTATTTAAAGGATTACTCAACATTTCCTTTTACTTGAAGTAACTTATCAGTTCTATCTGAACAATCGATGTAATTTGTAATGAGTGGTGGCATGAAGAATCCACATCACATGTAGGTACTGCCGAGTTTGTATGTGATCTGTGTCAAACATAGAATGAATAATGAATTGTGCACTCTTACACTGCCCGCGCAGTCTTACCGAACTCAATGCGTAATCTTACACGACCGGGAATGTAATAGTGCGCATTTCTCGTTTTTTGATTTTGCTCTAAAAGCCCTATAACTATTGATCTCATGTCAAAGTGTCTTTAAAATAATGTTACTTAATTAGTAAGGCATAAAAATAAATATAGTTGATCTTTGTAATGCTATTCGTATTGGTTCTATACCCTCTGATAGGTTAAGTGCGCAGTCTTAGACCCTACCCTAATATCACCAAAATTTTCGGATATCCATCCTAAGGGTGAATGTTGCGTGAAATGATCATTCACTAACTCCGCCTATTCTCAAAAAGCTTATTGTAAGTACAAGTTCTTTTCACATAGTTTTTATGTGAGAGAACTAGATACTACTTTTTTTCAGTATGTTAAAATATAATAACCAGGTTTAACGTTGTATTTAAAAAAAACTAAATGGGTATAGATGGTTAAATGAAATACAATAAACAGATTTAAAATTATAATATAAAAAACTAAACTAAGGAGTTATATAAGAGACCTATAATATACAAGAAAAAATCTTAGTAAGTACTACCAACACATTTAAAAGGACTGCAACTTTAATTGTAATAAAATACAATAATCCTATTCAAGATAACATTTATTTTAATGTTATCTTGAATAAGTGGTGGACTAAGTGGATATAGATTTAATGTAAAATGTAAATATATAATTACGGTTAGAAATAAAAATCTTAGTACTATCAAAACCTTTAAAAGAGCTACTCATTTTTATTATAATAATTAAACTGACTGACTGACACAGAAATGTGTGCTATTCGCAACTGAACTCACAAAATCATAAAATTTCTAAAAGATGTAGGAACAAAATACCTATATAATAACGGAAATGTTTATTATGGCTGTCATTGGCCAATACAATAAAAGGCGGAGTTAGCTTGCAATGCACATGTGCAAAGCAAAACCTTTTTGAACTGGATATCCGAAAATTTTGGTGATTGTACATAGATGAGGCGCTCGAATAGCACATAGTATACTTTCATAATCATCATTATCATCCATCAGGTATCATACCACGCGAGTAAATCCGCGAGGCATACCTAGAATGAAATGAATCTGATAAATACTTTAGTTCTGGAAATATTAAGTACCTATATAACATATTCTATCCACGTGAAATGTAGGTAACACTCCTGTGGAATAACTAAGTAGTAATTTTTTATGAGCTAGATAGCGCTGAACGCAACTATTACGAGTACAAATAAATTAAGAAGTGGTAGGTTTACAGTACTCGTTTTCTGTAGCTTCTATTATTATGATAAAACTAAGTAGATAATCGGAAGTTATAAAACACAATTTACTAAGATAACCAAGCACAGCGAGAAGCTAGGGGGTTTAGAAATATTTACCTAGCACCTAATGTCCGATCTAACAATACGCGCTTATCATTTGACTTATTTCTAACCAACACTTACCTCAGGATCTCCATAATTCTCAGCCAGACAAGAACTCATCACCGTACTTCATTTTCTCTCCATAGAGATTCTTATCGTCAGTGCTGAAATTCGTGAATTAAATGTCTAAGTCAGTTATCGTTTCTTTCCTATTTACTGACCTCCCTATTGGTTCTTGTTATCTAAATCTAAAACATAGTTTTGACTAGTCCCGCCGTTGCATTCGACATTATGTTTTTCCGATTGATAATAGCTAACGCTTGTCGGTTAGTGAGATTGTGAAGGTAGGTATGAAACATGGCTTGTGTTAACATTTCACTACTTATTTAAGTATTTACATACTATCATGTATGTTAAGAAAAACATTTGCAGTTTGATAAAAGGAGTGATGCTCATTCCATCAACACGCGAAATAAGCACAAGCTATCCGTACATTTAACGCGTCTCCACAGAATAAGTCATTCTTTTATGGGACAATGTATACGATTCTATAACAAAGTTCCCAATGTTATCCGAGATTTGCCTATTAAGAAGTTTAAAATTACTATTAAAACTAAACTCTGTCAAAAAGCTTATTACAAAATTTCGGATTACTTGGAGGATAAAACAGCTTGGGACTGATCACTCCAGGATCTATCTACTCGTGTACTAAGATGTCAAAGTGTAGCGTCTCTTGCCCTACTGATACCATTATTATGTTATCTTTTGTAAAGCAACATACTGGAGCTAATGTTTGTAGTACCTAAGTAAAAACATTGTAAAAACATCTATATAAAAAGAATGGCCCCGAGTTTCTTGCCGCTTCTTCTCGGTAGGCTCTATATATTTTGGAACGCGGCGGTAGGTAGTCTTTAAAGTACATTATAATATAAAATTGACGTTCATAAGTTCGTCTTTGATGCCTAAATTGAATAAATGATTTTAACTTTGACTTTGACTTTATCATCCCCCATTCGAGAAGAAACCTTTCGTTGTATCGTCCAAAAATATATCACTGTTTCAAGGTTCATAAAAATTTGTCTTGTAGTTTCAGAGTAACGTGCATACAAGAGACAGACAAACAGACAGTAGGTCGACACTCGATCTCGCCTACCCTATAAGGCTAGTGATTGGCGTACTCGCGGTCAATTTTAGTTCTACAATTGACCGCGACGTGGCACTGTTCATTTTTCATACATTTTTTCGCGGCAGTCGATACCGAGCATCGATTGGTGTCAATGTTGTAAACTCATGGTAGACCTACAGGTATACCTAAGCGTGTTTGTATGAATTAAAGACGGATATTTTTTCTTTTTCATGCCAATACTACGAGTATCTACTGAACTGATTTAGATGAAATCAAATACGTCTACGATGACCTGAAAAATCACCACACATTTTTATCCAGTTTTCAGTAAGATGTCATGCCTAGAAGACACAAATATCGTAGTGCCTGAGGCTGAATCTGGAAGGTAACCTTGGATATTACATAAAATATGGTTACTTACTATTAAAATAGTACTAATAAGTTACTATTGGTACCATCATATCAGTACATACTACTAGTATCTTACTATTAAAACGGTCTACTACCGAACAGAAGAAACAAACTACGCTAGGTACTACGTTTGGGATTAAAACTTCAATACTTATCCTTATGATGACACATCTGTTCTGAAAAAAATATTTCTAACGTACGTAAATATTTTTTTTATTTTTATTTAATTAGTGAAGGAAAGTGCTTGGAACGGAAGTTGCCTATAATAGGCATAGACTGTATAATACAGTTGTAGGTACGAGTAACAAGCTGGCTACCATCACTACCTATAAGTACACTAGTGTGTAGGGTTACTAGTGTAGGCTCTTTGAGGCGTCGTCAGTCCTAATATTGTTGTTTCAGAACAGCTGTTAAGTACTCCATAGGCATTCAGGTGTTCTGAAAACTCCCGACGCTAGAGCTGGCAGCTAGGTTATTGTTGGGTTTATTTCTTAAAATGGCTTGGTTTTGAAAACGACCCGTTTCCCGCCAAACGAGCAATCGCCTTGACGGACCTACGGCTGAGAAAAGTTCCGTGCGCCGCCGTCATACCTGCAAGACGCCACGGCGCCACTGTCTAACATCGTGCGAGATACTGCCCGCGCGCTCCTCTAAAAGTCCATGAAATTAAACAATATCACATATTTGGATTCCTTATAACAAGTGAAAATAAACTATACATAGTGCAAGTGGCCCATGAAACTGTGTTCTTGTCCCGGGACGCGCTCTGAGTGAGGCTGTGGAGTTTTGGTGAGTTTCCAACATTACCAATGCCATTTTATGATTACTTACATATTATTCATAATTAGCTATCGAACCACACAGTTATCCTCCAAACCCACACTGAGCCCGCGTGGTAACTATGGCCCATAGTCTTCTCTCTCTTTGAAATTAATAGTACCAGTAGTGGTGTGGCAACGAAATGTGCGGATTATTATATGTGTCAATTAGTCGAACATTCAGCCGTTACAAAGATACAACAGTAAGATACGTCCTGGTGGGTACTCCCGCAGACCCAGATATTCTGCCTTCTGAGATGTTTTAACGAATAACATATTTTTAAGGAATATTTAGTGACCTGAGAATAACAAACGTATTACGGCAGCAGGGCGTCGTGATCGGAGACAAGGTCATCAGACAGCCATCGTTGATATTCTGCATGAAGTCCACTTGCCTCTCGGTAACCAAACTCGAGAGTGCTAAGCCGTATTGAGGCTTTTCTCCTGCCACCGACTGCTTTGCTATGAATTGAGAACTCAAAATACAAACTGAGCTTTATTATACGTACACCTATATTATACCTTTATTATACGTATTTCTATCTAAGCATAGTGTGTAGTCGCTCATACCTAGGTAGTACAAGTGTAATTTGAAAAATTTTATAACGACTTCCATTCTATTACTTTGGTAAATAGCAGTTATTGGAGTGTAACTAAAAAACTACTGACCCGAACTTGATAAAATTTACATAGGACCACACGGGAAGCACCAGCTTTCAAACAAAAGAATTTTGGAAATCGGTTCACCCAGTCGAAAGTCATAAGGTAACAAACATAAAAAATACAATCGTTTTGAGTACCTCCTCCTTTTTGGAAGTCGGTAGAAAATATCCTTCAACGGATCCTTATACGTGGCCTTTCTACCTTGACCTTCTGGCTATGGTAACGTCCTAAGAACATACAGTATAGTGCGTACAGCATTGAATTAAATTTGTACCCAAGCCAAGTAATATTGTATTCCATCCGACAGCTGCCATAATTGAGAGTTACTTTTCTAGGACCCATTTTAAATAGTTGATACTAAGAAAACCGGTAGCAAAACAATTTTTTTTTTGTTGCAACTGCGGCACTGTTTGTAAATTTAGCCACGTCCCTTAGTGACCATGTGGACACGGTAGCAACTGCAATGATGTGTGCAATAATTACCCGTGTGTCCACTGTAACCGTGTCAGCAACACCTGGCAACCCCTGTCGTGTCGAAGCGGTTGCAACCACAGTACAGGGTTCACACGTTTTTTTTCATTGTTCAGTACTAGGAGTGAGGCTGACCAAAGAATAATAATTATGGCCAATCTGATATTTCTGGCCTTAAACCCTGGGATATTTTTTCTTTGGTACAGTGCTGTGCAATTAACACTGGGCCGCTATCGGCGTAATTGTTTTTTAATTAAGTAAGTGCTAACATCCATAACCATTACTTCGTATCATGAAACGAAATTCAGCCTAAATAAATTCACAACAATCTTCCATCTCATCATGGAAAATAGAAAATGTTACTAAGTGCCATCTTGCGGCTATTTTTTAAACCACTAGCATCTCCTTTGACTTTACTAAGCGACTCGCGCGCCGTTCGAGTTGCGCAGAGGGCGCCGCAGCGCGACGTCCCCCGCCCACGTCAGTATGTTTGCGCCGAGTTGGTAACAAACGGCTATTGTACCATACCTATAGCGAGTTAAGGGATGAAATTTTTGTCAGAGATAGTTGAATAACCAAGGAATTCGTTACCTAAACATTTGTATTAACTGTAATAGTAAAATATTATGCCACACCAGGACGAACTTGACCTAGCCGAAATAATCGTAGTTGAAATGGAAAATAATGTTTAATTTAACATTTAAAGCGTCAACTTATAGGTTTTTAGCTTTAATTAAATAGCAAAGACACGTATCTAACTAATTACATTCAAATACTTTAATCTATGGAAGAAAAAATATCCGAAAAATAATTTGCAAACAGACTACAAAAATTAGGATTTCACAAAATATGACGCTTACCAAGCCAGAACTACGAATTAATATTTATCAATATTTTGAATGCCTAGAACAAAAATATGATTTTTACCTTGAAGCCTAAGCTTAGGTTATTGATATTTATAAGAAAATAAAGAGATTCTTTAAAAATTCAGGCTAGAATGATTTATTTTCAACATTGGGAGCCCATTTTCTAGGATTAGACATGGTGACTTTGTCGGGTCAACAGTATACTAATATTGATATAAAATATAGATGTTTTTACATAGATAAATCAGAGTAATGATCAACTTTAATAAAAGTTAAGTTTCAAAGTAATATTCAAAACCATCAGCCAGAAATAAATTGCTAAAGTTTCGAATTTTTGATAAAATTAGCCATAACTAGCGAATGTTTAGACAAGATGGCTGCCAAATTATGGTTAGTTTACACGAAAACGATTTAAATAAAAATAGAAGTTTTAAATAAAAAAGAAAAGATTTTTCCCAAAATGTTTTGTTCCCTATAACTAATATTGGGGGTAAATAAAACAAATCCTACTAATATTATAAACGTGAAAGTTTGTATGTATGGATGTATGGATGTTTGTTACTCTTTCACGTAAAAACTACTGAATGAATTTGAATGAAACTTTACCACAATATAGCTTATACATCAGAATAACACATAGGCTACAATTTTTTAGGTTTTTAATGTGAGGTCGTAAAAAAAACACATTTTTTGCGCTTACATTGCAAACGCTGACTGAATCCTACAAGATAGATCAAAACAATTTACTACAGTATTGTACAACTTAAAAAGGTCTACAAAAAAGTCCGTGATGGTATATGTTTATCTCTTAGGAATAACCCATATTAACCATTTTTTATCCTTTAATTTGTACGAGAAATAATGGCTTATTTACGAAGCGATTTTAAGCAATACAGTATTAATCCTTATCCAATTAAGTATCTTAAATACATTGTGCATTTAATAAAGATCAATATGGCTTTTTACAGCATGTAAATTAAATAAATATTTTCGAAGATATCACAGATTTAAAATGCAGAGTCATAGCAATTTCGGCGATAAATACAGTTTCGGTGATAAATACCGGCAGCGACGCCAGGCGAACGGGGCGTGGGGGGAGCGGGGTAGGTGCGGTGGGGAAGAAGTGGCTCATCGCTGAATGCGCGACCCGAACGCGGGCAGACGCGTGAGGGCAGACGTCGTTGACGGTTGTGTCCGTTTTGCGAATTTTTGTTCTACTAAGGTTCTTTGGTAAAAAGTAAGCAAAATTTAGGCAATTTATCAATTTCAAGCGTTGACATACTGACAAGTAATTTAAATAATTTAAAATAAAGAAAAGAAACAAATAAATCTACAGCGAAATAAAAATTTAAAAACTACCAGCTTTTTTTTCAGAAAATTCCACCTAAAATACTTTTTAGAGTTAATTTTAAAGAATAAGTTTTTTTTTGTAATCTTGATAAAGAATTTATTGTAAAAAACTGCGCTAAGTTTTATTTGATGATTTTACGAATTACTTCATTGATAATTCAATTACTATATTTTTTCAGAAAATTCCACCTAAAATACTTTTTAGAGTTAATTTTAAAGAATAAGTTTTTTTTTGTAATCTTGATAAAGAATTTATTGTAAAAAACTGCGCTAAGTTTTATTTGATGATTTTACGAATTACTTCATTGATAATTCAATTACTATATAGATAGGTTACTTACAGTTAATTATAACAAATTATATAAATAGGTTAATTTTAACAAATTACTTCATTGATAATTCAATTACTATATAGATAGGTTATTTACCGTTAATTATAACAAATTATATAAATAGGTTAATTATAACGAATTACTTCATTGATAATTGAATTACTATATAGATAGGTTAATTAAATAGGCAAGGATTGCATTAAAGTACAATCATAACAATAACTACCGTACTGTATTTTTTGGAAGTATAGAAACAACACGTACTTAAGAATTATGCCGCGAAAGCGTAAGTCTAATCTTTCCCAAAGCTCTAATAAAGCTCGAACTATGAAAGTAGCTAGACTTAACGAGACGTTTCCACAAGCCGAACTGCGAAGGCTTAAACAAGCAGAGCGTGAGGCAGCTCAAAGAGCTGCTGAGACACCAGAGCAGTCCCAAGATAGACGTCGACAGCATGCTGAGTATCTAGCATCTCAACGGGCTGCAGAGACACCCGAACAGTCTCAAGCTCGACGTCAACAGAACGCTGAATATCTGGCATCTCAACGGGCTTCTGAGACACCCGAACAGTCCCAGGATCGACGTCGACAGCATGCTGAGTATCTAGCATCTCAACGGGCTGCGGAGACACCCGAACAGTCTCAAGCTCGACGTCAACAGAACGCTGAATATCTGGCATCTCAACGGGCGTCTGAGACACCCGAACAGTCTCAAGCTCGGCGTCTTCAGCAAGCGAATTACATAGGGTCCCAAAGAGCTACTGAAACTGTTGAAGCTGCTGAAGCTCGCAGACGCGCTGTTGCTGAAAGGGCACAACAGCGACGATTAATATTTACAAGAAACGCGTGGGGAGTATTCGATAAAGCTGCATTTGAGTACGATGAAACTCTTGATTACGAAAGCCACAAGCTTATAAAAATAGAAGCGATGAATAAAGAATGCAGATTTTGCGGTGCTCTTAAATGGAAAGAGGAAGCTGCAGGCATGTGTTGTTCGGGAGGAAAAGTAGTTCTTCCTTCAATAGACGAGCCTGTTGAACCTCTTAAAGAACTTTTTTCAAATGAAACAGATGAGTCTCGCCGTTTTTTAAAAAACATAAGAAAATACAATACATGCTTCCATATGACATCTTTTGGAGCTGATAACATTGTGTCGATGCCAGGATTTTGCCCGACTTTTACAATCCAAGGGCAAATATACCACACAATTGGCTCTTTGCTTCCTGCTGCTAATACGCAACCAAAATTTTTGCAAGTTTATTTCATGGGTGATGAGGAAGCACAAGTTGATAGGCGTTCTGAGTACGTACCAGGTGTGGAAAGAAACACAGTTCAAAAAATACAAAAAGTTCTACATGATCACAACGTTTTAGTGCATGAATTTAAAATGGCTAAAGATAGAGTGACTAGCGATAATTACAAGGTCGTGATACACCCAGATCGTGTACCACGTGGTGAACACGAAAGACGATTCAATGCCCCGACCACAAACGAAATAGCTGCCGTAGTAGTTAGTACTGAACAAACTGCGTCTCGGGACATTGTTATTCAGGCGCACGATGGCCGGCTTACTAGAGTTCCGGACACTCATAGATTTTATGATGCTCTCGAGTACCCGATAATTTTTTGGAAAGGACAAGAGGGGTACAGTTTTGATATTCCTCAGACAAACCCAGTTACAAAACAGCCTATACCGAACAAAAAAGTGTCGTGCAAAGACTTTTATGCGTATCATATGATGGTACGTCGCAACAATTTTAATTTATTGCTTCGATGTAGGCTTCTCTTTCTTCAGTTTTTGGTGGACATGTATGTCAAAGTGGAGAGTGAGCGCTTAAGGTTTATTGCTTTAAACCAAACAAAACTGCGAGCAGAAAACTATATACATTTACAAGACGCGGTCAGGAATGATGCGGATTTAGATCCAAACAATTTGGGTCAATTGGTAATACTCCCATCGTCATTTGTAAATAGCCCGAGATATCTTCATGAGTACACGCAGGATGCGTTCACATACGTGCGTAACTACGGGAGGCCTGACCTGTTTATTACAATGACATGTAATCCCGCTTGGCCAGAAATTACTAAAGAGCTCATTCCAGGACAAAATGCAACAGACAGACATGACTTAACAGCCAGGTTATTTAAAATAAAAGTACAAAAATTGGTTGCTCTACTTACAAAAGGTAAAATATTTGGAGATATGAAGTGTTTCATGTACTCGATCGAGTGGCAAAAAAGAGGTCTGCCTCACGTGCACTTACTGCTGTGGTTGACGGAAAAATTACGCCCCAACCAAATTGATGAAGTCATAAGTGCGGAGATACCAAATCCAGAAAGTGATCGAAAACTCTACGATACTGTAACCAAAAATATGATTCACGGTCCCTGTGGTGCACTAAATCCGTCATCACCATGCATGAAAGAAGGAAAATGCACCAAAAAGTATCCAAGGGCGCTTTTAAAAGATACTCAAACTAACGACAAAGGCTATCCTTTGTACAGGCGTAGAACACCAGGAGATGGCGGCCGTACGATAACTCTAAAAACCCGAGGTGGAACACAGGAAGTATTGGTTGACAATAGCTGGATTGTCCCATATTCTCCTCTTCTGTCTAAAATTTATAACTGTCACATAAATGTAGAGTTCTGCAATACGGTACAGGCGATAAAATATATTTGTAAATATATAAACAAAGGCAGCGACCAGGCTATTTTTAACATTCGACAGCAAGGGAATGTTAATATTGACCCGAGAGATGAGGTGCAAACGTATCGAGCCGGTAGATATGTTAGTAGTAACGAAGCAGCGTGGCGGATCTTGGGTCTGCCTCTGCATGAAAGACACCCAACAGTCACTCACCTTGCGGTTCATCTGCCTAATGGTCAGCGGATTTACTTCACTGAAAACAATTTTAGAGAGAGAATGGCCGCACCACCTAAGACGACACTAACTGCATTTTTCCTGCTTTGCCAAAATGACGCATTTGCAAAAACATTACTTTATGTTGACGTACCCCGCTACTATACATGGAACGTGTCGTCGAAAGAATGGAAACGTCGTTTACAAGGCACACCTGTCGACGGCTGGCCAGGTGTGAAGGCAGGAGATGCTCTTGGGCGCATTTACACAGTGCATGTTAGTAACTTCGAATGTTACTGTTTGCGAATGCTGCTGAATGTAGTACAGGGCCCCACTAGCTTTTTGGATCTAAAAACAGTTGACGGCCAAGAACTTGAAACTTTTCGACAAGCGTGTGAGAAGTTGGGGTTGTTGGAAGATGACAACCACTGGGATGCCACAATGGAAGAGGCAGTGCTGTGTCGCTCTCCTTCGCAAATAAGAGAACTATTTGCAATATTGATATGCACTTGCGGTTTATCCAATCCTCTTCAACTATGGGATAAGTATAAATCTGCATTATCGGAGGATATCTTGCATAGATTTGAAAGGATGGATCAAGTCAACAATGATCTATGTTTCAATGAAGCACTGAGACATATAGAGGACAAAATAATAACGATTTCCGGTAAGAAATTGTCTGACTTCGGTATGCCTACACCAGAGCGTCGAGGAGAGTTGTCGACCGATTTGATCAAAGAGCTAAGCTACGATATTGCTTTATTAGACGCTCAGGTCAGCGAAACTGAACCACGCCTGCTACCCGAACAAAAAAACATTTATAACAAAATATTACAACGAGTTGAGCTTGACAAAGGCGGCCTTTTCTTTCTTGACGCCCCGGGCGGTACAGGTAAAACATTTTTGCTTAATTTGCTTCTAGCAAAAATTCGTAAGGACCGTAAAGTTGCATTAGCGGTGGCTTCCTCTGGGATCGCTGCAACATTGCTGAGCGGTGGACGAACGGCACATTCGGTTTTTAAATTACCTCTTAATCTGGTGAGCGAAGAAACCCCAACGTGCAACATCAGTAAGAGCAGTGCCCGTGGCGCCCTCTTGCAACAATGTATGCTGATCGTGTGGGACGAGTGCACTATGTCACACAAACGCGCCATTGAGGCGCTTGATCGCTGTCTACAAGATATTCACAGCAATCGAAAGTTGATGGGTGGTGTGGTAGTGTTATTGGCAGGGGATTTTAGACAGACTTTACCTGTTATCGAGAGAGGCACTGCAGCAGATGAAATTAACGCATGTCTAAAAGCCTCATATCTGTGGTCTAAAGTTGAAAAGCTTTATCTTACCACTAACATGCGAGTCCAGTTATTCAGCGATGTCGAATCAGGAGCATATGCTCAAAAACTGCTAGAAATTGGTGAAGGCCACCTAAACACCGACCAAGAAGGTATGGTTCTTTTTACACAGCAATTTTGTCATGCTGTGGAGACAGAAAACGAACTTATTGAACAAGTTTTTCCGAATCTGCAACAAAATATTCTTGACGAAAATTGGTTGTGTGAAAGAACCATATTGGCACCAAAAAATGAGACTGTTGCGAAAATAAATAAAAAAATCTTGGCCGAAATAAACAGCGAAACATCAGTGTATAATTCCATTGACACAGTTATGTCATCCGATGACACTACAAGTTATCCCGTAGAGTTCCTAAACTCTTTAGAGTTGTCCGGGGTGCCATCACACAAGTTGGAATTAAAGGTAGGTGTACCCGTTTTGTTAATGCGTAACCTGGATGCGCCAAGATTATGCAACGGTACTCGGTTGCGAGTTACCGAATTAGGAAGGCATATAGTGAAGGCTACAATTTTAACTGGAGAAGCCAAGGGAGACAATGTTCTTATACCGCGCATCCCAATCATACCCAACAACTTGCCATTCAATTTTAAACGCCTGCAGTTCCCATTAAAAGTCGCATTTTCAATGACGATCAACAAATCGCAGGGTCAAACCTTGAAGGTAGCAGGCCTACATTTGGGCACGCCATGTTTTTCTCACGGTCAGCTCTATGTGGCTTGCTCACGTGTTTCCAAAGCGAAGAATCTGCATGTTTATGCTGAAGGAAAAAGATCGTTAAATGTAGTTTATAGGAGCATACTGCAGTAGCTACCTATAGGCCTATGATTAGGGCTCTGCAGTGCTTAGTTACCGTATTTCTTACTTATTACTAGAAGACGGGACGAACCTGAAGTCCACGCGAACGAAGTCGCGGGCAAAAGCTAGTTATCTTATAAATTAAAATACGAAATGATATATTTTGCACCATTATCATCATCATCATCATCATCTATTTTGATACAGTCATCATCACTAGATTCTTAATGATTTATACATGCATACATGCTAGTAGGAAGCAGACAATAACATTATATCAGCGTCACAACAGTTATATGTACACTACATTAATCACCATCATCCATCACCGCTATCATCATCATTATCATCATAACCATCATGTTTGTATTCTTTAGATGGCTATTTGTTTACATGCAAGTAGCTGCCAGAAAGTAACAGTGACTGAATTGATACATTTATCTAGAGCAACACCATCATCATCATCATCATCATCATCATTTTTACCACTGTCTTCACTAACAGTTAGACAGCAATTAATTTACATGCATGTAGTAACCAGAAATAACAGATATTAAATTTGTACATTAATCACCATCACCACCACCATCATCATCATCATCATACAAAAAAATAGTATTCAGATTACTATTTTCATCACAAACATGTAAAACATTGTTCAAGCCCATATTGATAAGCTTTTACAAAATAATCCTAAATACTTGCAATCCTAGTAGTAACCAGAAAGCAACATTATAATAAATTTGTACATTAATCACAATCACCATCACCGACATCATCATCATTTTATCATTGTCTTTGGTAACAGTTAGTCAGCAATTAATTTACATATTTAAATGCAAGTAGTAACCATAAATAACAGATATTAAATTTGTACATTCATCACCATCACCACCACCATCATCATCATCATCATACAAAAAAATAGTATTCAGATTACTATTTTCATCACAAACATGTAAAACATTGTGCAAGCCCATATTGATAAGCTTTTACAAAATAATCCTAAATACTTGCAATCCTAGTAGTAACCAGAAAGCAACATTATAATAAATTTGTACATTAATCACAATCACCATCACCGACATCATCATCATTTTATCATTGTCTTTGGTAACAGTTAGTCAGCAATTAATTTACATATTTAAATGCAAGTAGTAACCATAAATAACAGATATTAAATTTGTACATTCATCACCATCACCACCACCATCATCATCCAAAAAATAAGTATTCAGATCACTATTTTCATCACAAACATATAAAACATTGTTAAAGACCATTTTGATAAGCTTTTATAAAATAATCCTAAATACTTGCAATCCTAGTAGTAACCAGAAAGCAACATTATAATAAATTTGTACATTAATCACAATCACCATCACCGACATCATCATCATTTTATCACTGTCTTTAATAACAGTCATCTATTAATTTACATATTTACATGCAAGTAGTAACCATAAATAACGGATATTAAATTTGTATATTCATCACCATCACCACCACCATCATCATACAAAAAAATAGTATTCAGATTACTATTTTCATCACAAACATGTAAAACATTGTTCAAGCCCATATTGATAAGCTTTTACAAAATAATCCTAAATACTTGCAATCCTAGTAGTAACCAGAAAGCAACATTATAATAAATTTGTACATTAATCACAATCACCATCACCGACATCATCATCATTTTATCATAGTCTTTGGTAACAGTTAGTCAGCAATTAATTTACATATTTAAATGCAAGTAGTAACCATAAATAACAGATATTAAATTTGTACATTCATCACTATCACCACCACCATCATCATCCAAAAAAATAGTATTCGGCGTCGCTGAGCGTGCCCAACCACTTAGCGAGCCTCTGAGCCTCAACGTCAGCCTGTGCGATGTCGATGGCTGCTGTGGTGGTTGGTGGTGAGCAGGTGCGGGGGAGGTGCTGGCGAAGTCTGCCGGCCGCAGTTGTAAAATGATTAGGGATGGGCCGAAATTCGTTTAACATTCGGTTTAACCGAACTTCGGCAGGTTGAACCGAACTTCGTCATTCGGCCGAAATTCGGTTTATATGCCGAACATTCGGTGCAAAACAACCGATATTTTTATTACACTTGCACTATCATACATAATAGAAATAAATTAAAACAACATATCTGTAATAATAACAGTGAAATAAAATTAGTGTGACATAGGTACTCATAGTCATTTATTTGAATAAAGAAAGAAAAGTAATCATCAAACCTCTTAAAAATCTTTGCTTACTTAGCAATCACAAAATTGACTTACTAATCAGCCTTAGATATCTGTCCTACTTAATTAAACAACAAAATTAAACTGCTCTCCTTACTTATTTGCCTTAGATATCTTTCTTACTTAATTAAATAACAAAATTAAACTGCTCTTCTCAACAAGTCTTACAATTCTCTCTTACGTAGTAAAAACACAGTGAAACTGATATTCTTAACAACCAGTCTTAGAAATCTTTACATAGGTAGTACTTAATAAAAATACTAAAGTAAATTGGTCTCGTCAATAGTCGAACAGCCGTATTCAATAATCTATCTATCGCCGGTTTACCTTACTAGAGATAGATATTTGACACTATTTGTACGAACGTTATGTCAAATTTCTATCGGTAGTAGGGAAAATTGTGGATAGATAGAATATTGAAAACTGCCGTAAATTTAATTGGTCACCTTAACCGTCTAAAAAGAATGCAGTTTGTTTAAATTTTGTTACAGATCTACTATAACAAAAATTAAATAAACTTTGCTTGCATTCTTTTGACACAGTGTCATATATTAATAAAATACAATTCGTAAAATGAATTTAAAAAAAATAATACTTCTAAGTAACGTAGGTATACCACCAATTAGGTAAATTTTTCATTTTTACAACATTAAGGAATAATTTATTTATTATTTTGGACTATTAAACCACTTTAAAACAATTGATTTGCGTGTAATATAAACAATGGCACGTGACGAGCTGGTGACGTATTTACAACTGACCAGCCGCCTAAAGGGCCCGCGGGGTAGCGCGGTGTGGGCGGGGGACATTTGCAGCGAGCGACGGCCGTGCTGTTTACACAAGTCGCAACATGAAAAAGCGCGGCGAAATTGAACCGAAGTTCGGCCGAATTTTGCATTTATACCGAATGTTCGGCCGAAGTTCGTATTCGGTTCAAACCACATTCGGCCCATCAGTAAAAATGATGCTTTCGTCAACTGCAAAAAAATATAAGAAGTGCACATTATTTTATAAATCTGTTAATTATGAAATGTTATGTGTTAATATAAAAAACAACAAGATAATGTAGCATTCTAATGGTGAAGTAATTTTTGCAATTGGCCCCATAGTTCCAAGTTTATTTGTTGTGGTTATGATGATGAAGGTGATGAATCAAAATATATACCCTATGTCACTTAAGAATAATGTAGTATTCTAATGGTGAAGGAATTTTTGAAATAGGCCCCGTAGTTTCCAAGTTTATTTGTTATAGTGATGATGATGATGGTGATGAATCAAAATATATACCATATGTAACTCAGCAATAATGTAGCATTCTTATGGTGAAGGAATGTTTGAAATCGGCCCAGTAGTTTGATTTTATTTGTTATGGTGATGATGATGAAGATGATGAATCAAAATATATACCCTATGTCACTTAAGGATAATGAAGCATTCTAATGGTGAAGGAATTTTTGAAATTGGCCCCGTAGTTTCCAAATTTATTTGTTATGGTGATGATGATGATGGTGATGAATCAAAATATATACCATATAACACTCAGGAATAATGTAGCATTCTTATGGTGAAGGAATGCTTGAAATCGGCCCAGTTTTTGATTTTATTTGTTATGGTGCCCACATATGTTCATATGTTTACGAGCCTATTCAATTCAAACAAACAAACAAATCTTGTCTCTTTATAACATTGGTATTGAAAAGTCCCTACCTACTGCTCTTCAATTAAAGTATATAGAATCACTTACCAAATGACATAATAAGTGAAGAAAATATGAATAGATGATAAATATGATATGATTCTAAGTATGTTCGTATAATAGTATGCCACTCATGGTAATATTATTATACCCAAATGGTTTCATATGTGATTCTTTCTTGTTTATGTCATCTTGTTTACTGATTAATGCAATAAATCGCTTTGTCTTTAAATCATACACAAAAAAAAAGAATATATTGTATATCATACCTTGGTGCGGTAGTGACGGGCACCTGGCCAGGGGTCTCTTGCCCCCTGGCTCCGCTACTGCCACGACCTCGACCATGTCCACGCCTGTAACTCCGTCCCCCCTGCCTCGAGCCATTTGATATTCTAAAAAAAGTTATAAAGACATTGTTAAAATAATATATTCCACAAGGCGAGGCATGGTGAAACAACTGTTGTATATGATGATCACATTTTTTACATGCTTTGATCACAAAAATCAGACAGAAACTAGCTGATGATGGTGCACGAGTTGTACTGATGGTGTAGTCAAGACACTCTGGTGGTACCTATTGAATCCATTGTACCAGGGCAGATTTTATATATTCAAAAATGATCATCGCCGTGTAAACGAACCATATTATTGTCCGTTTCCATGGAAACGCATACATTTCAAATCCAAAGTAAGTTAGTTCACCAGATCACCACAGGGCTTTCGTGATGAGAGAGCATCACTGAATTTGTTCAATACAACAACATCGGTTTTCATCAATCCTGGCACCGTACGGCGTATTTAGCATAATGTGACTGCTTATATTTACGTAACAATATTAGATCTATGATATTTCACAATGTAGAAGTCCATTCCGTTAAAAATAATATGTTATTCCTTCGAAATAACCTGTCAAAAATTCACGCACATGAGCAGATCGATAATTGTCACTTTTTTCTGTTTTATCTTTGATTTCAGACTGAAATAACAAATACAGAGTATTCCTTACACATTCACAATAATATTAATATATAATTTGTATCAAAAGTATTAATTTACACTTAAATAAATCAATTACTTAGGAGTTCTTCTATCGCCGAACGCTGAGACTTGTACAAAAAAAATACACTTTGATTTTTTCGCTTGTCACAGCCCACAGACAAATTATGCTCTTTTTTGGTGTTGCAATATAAAGAAAATATATTCTAATGCAGGATTACACACTAACTTTCACTCTTGGGATGCGTTCCATAAATCCCTAACAAGAAAAACGCGCGTGTAAAAAACGTGCAACAATTGTTACATCCGCAATGTCGGACGAAATGTCAATGTAACAGTTGTTACATACGCAGTTAAATTGGAAACCTACACCCTGCTGAATGGTAAAATACCTGGCATATCAGACGCAACAACTTGAACATTGTATCCGTAAAGTACGTATGTCCCACTGATAGCTAGAGGTCTCTGTAAAACAATAAACATCAGTTATGTAAGCAAGTAGTAAGGTAGGCTGTAGGAGAATGTATATTTTTTTAGATTGTAGGTATTTGTAAAATAAATATATCTTTTAACTATGTATGCCATGTACCTACTATATTATTATACCCGGAGACTGAGGAAGTGAGGGCGAGCGAGTAAAAAGAGCGAGATATTTTCAGAAGCTGTAATAAATAAAAATACGTGTACATGTAAATACATGCTTTATTGGCATCATGCTTTTTAAGGTTCTCGATTATAACTACTTCACAAGAGGTTTTTAATATAATAAAGCTAAATGAAAGTAGGTATAGGGATCCATTGCAAAGTACACCAATCGATACTTCTTTATAGCTCAATGTACTTATATGATCTATGTAGGTATTCTGTGCAATTATAAGTCATTGGGTGCGGATATTTATAGGGAAATATAGGTATAATTAGGTTAATGATTATGCATGATGAAATTATTTTGGTCTAAAGAACGATAACAGGTAGAAACTTTACATACTTATTATAGATATTGTTACGAAACCGTTCGTGCCCGAGTCCGACTCCCACTAGGCCGGTTTTTACACTGGTACATCAAGTGACTCCTCGCCTGATGGAAAGTGTAGATGGAATCAAGAAGAGATGACCTTTAATATATTTTTGCATGTGTCAAGATATCAGTGCCGGCTTCGCGATATAGTATGAACGATGATTGATGTTCATTCTGTTTTTGCTCTTGATTATTTGATGAGTTGTGATTTGGTATAGTCAAGTAAAGAACAGAAAACACAATCTAAAATTATTAAATCTGGTTGACCAATAATTTCGATCATATAGATACTTACCTAAGTTGCAACCTCACAACATATATGAGTAAATAAAATTTACTCGTGTGTTCGCATAGTCACAACTCAGTATATAGAAGTGCATGAAGATAAATGACTTGAAAATGCTAATTTTGTATGAGGGTGGCTTCTACGAGGCAAGGAGAACAAAAACCTGGTTACGCCAATGCAGGATATGGCAGAGCTCGCTATGACTTCATAGCGAACAATTTTATCATAGTCGGATTGTGCCGATAGATTTATGTGTTATCTAGAAGCAGTTTCTAGAAGCTAATTCTTGCACACTCTAGCTTCTCTATATCTAGCTGCGCACATCACCACGATGCGCGCAGAGTTGTAATTAAAAACTCTGTCGCTTTAAATACAATTAAACTTATGTACCTACCGTACACCGGTCACTTACCTCTTGCAGTAAGTTACTGAACAAGGTTCTTGATCTTTGTAGCAATAACTCCTTGCGATCGCGTTTGCGTAAAAACACCATGAATTCATACTGCAATTATTATAATACACACTATATAATTGTATTAGTATTATTAGATTTTTGCATTAGTATTATTTGCCGGGGGGTGCCGGCTTAGAAAGTACCCCCCTCCCAACTCTACCCGTGGGTGTCGTAGAAGGCGGCTAAGGGATAACATTCAGAAGGTAGCAGCACCTTTCCAGTATAAAATCCCAAAACTGCGCTCGCCAACCCGGTTGCCAAGCGTGGCGAGTATTTGCAAATCCCCCCAATGATTGACACAATTGGAACCAGTACCCCAGCCCCCAGCAGTCCCGCTATTATAGGCTACGATAGCGGTCACGGTGGGGCAGGGGGTGCTAAGAATCTCCGGCAGACGCCCGGCTACCGCCCCCAACGCCACGAATGGCCCTGGTAACACACAACATACGCACGATTAGGACAGACGAGCATGTCTATGAGCTAGGAAAAGAAATGAGTAAGTTACACTAGGACGTCGTGGGGTTATCAGAAGTTCGAAAAGCGGGTCAGGACACCATAACCCTAAAATCAGGTAACCTACTCTAAGTACTACCGGGAGGGCGACCAACAGCCCCAAGGTGGTGTCGGGTCTCTCGTCAACAAGTCCCTTACTAACAACAGTGTTACGATCGATAGTGTTTCCAATAGGGTCGTATAACTAATACTCAGAGTATCCAAAAGATTTTCGCTGAAGGTCATTCTGGTATACGTACCAGTCGCACCCGGATGAGGAGGTGCAGGATATGTATGAGGACATTACTCGGGCCAAACATACCTCTGAAACGCACTTTCTAGTTGTTATGGGGGACTTCAATGCGAACTTGCGTAATGGAGAAGAAGAACGGAGAAGGAAGGATGAGTTGAAAATGGGGCAATTTAGTTATGGACATTGGAGCTGTAGGGAACAGAGGTTGGCCGACTTCCTGGAGAAAGAAGGACTCTTTATGATGAACTCTTTCTTTCAGAAGCCACTTCATAGGAAATGGACCTGGCTGAGTCCCGATGGTTCCACGAGAAATGAGATGATGACTTCAATATGACCACCAAGAGATAAATTTTCACTGATGTCCCCGTGATCCACAGGATGAAAACCGGTAGTGATCACCGAATGGTAAGAGGTACATTGAATATTAATGTCAAACTTAAGTCTTATTATGGTTGAAGGTTTAAACCTCAGTTTACTAAGAGTCGATCTAAGGAAACTTTTGGTTTAGACTCGGTCTGAGAAACATCCGTATTATGGTCGCCGGACTATCGAAGGATCACATAGTCTCGAGTTTTCCACAGATAAGATATTTTGTTCATTCATTTTCATTACTATTCATTCAAAACGATCCTATTTACTCATCCATACTTTTTACATGTACTTAAAGTTAAAAAATAAATAAAGAGAAAGTATGAAACAATACATAATTCCTAAACGACAATCTGGATAAATAATTGCAAATAAATTCTAGCTTGGTACTTAGCAGGCTATAAATACCTTAAAATATCAAGGAAGTTTAAGCGATATACCTAAACTAGTATCTACGAAGCTACGAAGTAAATGTAACGGAACGTATACGTTTTCCTTAACAAATTTTTTGATTTATCTATGACTATGAAGTTATGTAAACTTTTCTATCGGCATATAAATAATATCTCTTGGTTTGTTGATTTTTCAAATTCTGCAAAGAAATGTAAAAAAGAAAAGGTGCTTGAATTGAGGAGAGGAAGAAAAAGTGAGTCAATAAACACATCGTTTAACATTGACGAAAGTAAAATGTCTGCTGTAATCCACTCGATTCAAATGCGACAACTTGTAATGCTAGCAGCGCAGTCTAATATCACTAATTAGAGGACGAAGGACAGACTTATCTTTTCTGTTGAGAGTTGAGTTCTATTGAGAATAAGATGAAAGCTCAACTCGGGCAGAAATAAAAAAACCAGAACTAGTGAAATGAGATGGCAGACTTTCTCTTATAACTTGGAAAATTACAACAGGCATGAAGCGTTTCCGAAGTTGAAATCAAAGAGCATATAATACTAGTTGAAATAGTAAAAGATGAATATGTTATCATATTGGAATAATATATCAACAGGGCACAACCATGCATGGATGTTCCAGATTCTCACTTACCTACAGTTGGTCGCTGCAGATCAAACCTGTGAAGGTATATGGGTGTCTAAGTTCCTAATCCCATTGAATGTGATTTCAGTGCTCCAACCTAATGCAGAACACTATAGTACAGGTACTATATAGGAAAGGTTGACCTCAATGAGGCCACCTAAAGTGTGATTGAAGTGGCCAAAGTACCTACTTTGACTCATGTAGAAGAAGAGTATCTAATAGAACAGTGATACCTAATAGAATTACAATATTTACTTTATTTGTGTACATATTTTTCACTTAAATATTTATTATGGTTACTAATTTTAAGACTGTAGTGTTTATTATAATAAACAATTATTATAAAAAAGTGTATTTTGTTTCTGTTATTTACCATATAATTTGTTTTGGCTAAGCTCACAACTATAAATATTAAAATATGTCTTGTACAATTTATGCTACATGTTTATTATTAAATATAGAGATCTCATTAATTTCTTATGCTCTTCTATTAAGATGCAAACATGATTTATTACATGTGGGAGTGCAGATTCCCTTTCACCTGTTAAATGGTCAAGATTTAATCAATGCTTATTAAGCTATTATAGGCATCTAGCTTGGGCATTTGAGGCCTAACTTAAGGGTATCACTACAGTTTCCTGTTTTTATTTCATATTCAAACTGGCTAAAACTTGTAATTAGGTTTAAAGTATGTAGATAAATGAAGCAAATAATCATTGTGTGTAATTTTCTGTTGCTCCTAAGAAGATTAATAAGATCTTAAATGTTAAGTTAACTATACTTATTAATATTATTTATTAATTATGAACTAAGATTATTATTTTTAATTAAGATGAGAACTGGGTTTTCTAACCTTCACAAATGAGTAAACACAAGAAAACAGTCATGTCTTTATTTATTTATTTCAAACTGAACCAAAAGAACCTGAGTAAGTAATTAATTATTTCTCAACTTAGTCTACTTGTAGGCATAAACACATCTCCCAAGGTCACTGGAACTTTTAACACATTTACAAAATTGGAATTGGGCTCTCCTATAATCTGCCTCAATGATTATTGAGCCAGGTTAGATAAATGTTAATACATGCAGCAGCAGTAGGTTCATAACACATTAATTCATCCTGTATGACAGCAACAATTACTGTATGAATGTGTTCAATTGTTTTCTACCACTTTCTTCTTCACAAAATGGTATCTATCTCCAAATTTCTTGTCATAGCAAAGTAGCCCAAGTCTTAGTCAAGCTTTCTATTATTGTCCCATAGTCTTTTTGCAGTAATTATTTATAGATAGCTGCATAATACCATACAGATTCTAGTATCACATTGTATCTGAAATCAAAATAATGTTTTATAGGTACATGGTATGGAATTATTGTTAGTATGAGTAAGTCACTAATCTTGTAAGAAAAATGTTGTTATCATTGAGCCAGGTTTGATGAATATGAATACACAGTGAGTGCAGCAGCAATTCATTACACAAAAAATAATCAAGTAAGACAGCAGCAACTCTAGTAATGTGTTGCATTGCTGTCTAGCACTTTCTTCAATAAATAGAAATGGTGTTTCATCCAATTTCTTGTCAAAGCGAAGTAGCTATCCTAATATCTAGTCCTAGTCTTTTTGCAGTATTGGTTTATAGATAGCTGGAAATACCATATAGATTACTAGTATCACATTGTATCTTTATACATGGTATGGAGCTATGGATATAGGTAAGGATGTAAGAAACATTTTGTTGGTATACCTACATACATAATGCACTGTGTAGATATCCATTTCTATGTTTTTTACTCGGATGAAAACAATACCTAATAGATCTTGAGTGGATAAGTAAAATACAACAACTCTAAACATTGTTGAATGAAATGAAAACCACAGAATTCACCCTATTTACATACCTTACTTACCTCGGGGCTGCTCAGGTCGCCTTTTAAGAAATTTACAATCTTTTTGGCGTGTGGTTCTGTCTGTAAATTTTGTAAGGAAACTCCTCTTCGTCAAGTTATTTTCTCAACAAATGCATTAATGTTATGCTAATCCGGGCGGTAGATATATCACGTCACGTCGCAGTAAAATAATAATTGTAATGTCTTCGTTTATTTCATTATTTATAAATCATTTATAAATTATATATTATATATATCCATTTTCAAACCAGTAAAGAATTTCGATCAATACAATGCAACACGAAATGAAATACACAAACATAACCTCACTCAACTCTCGCTGTCAATTTTACGTCAAAGTCGAAATGGCGGTAATAAACCACAGTTTAAACTAGGCTGGGGCCTGGTTTGGCGATGTTGCTATAGAAAAGTCTGGTTTATGAAATAAACCTGTGACGCTAATAACGTTTTCGGGTTTATTGTCGAGTTTATCGCTAGAGTTGGTTTAAACCTGCAACCATAATAAGGCGGAGGAGGTCTCGTCTGTTGAAGTCTACGCTCCGACCTACTCGTGCTCATATTCAAGACTCCGAGAGCTTTCAACTTGAACTGTCCAATCACTTCGACTGCCTTGAGAACATCGATTCAATGGACGAGATCAATAACAGGTTAGTAGAAACTGTCCATACAGTGGGTTCCAAGTTCTTTAAGCCCCACCGTACAGAAGGGCCATAGAAACTCTCCAACGATACCCTCAACCTCATGGCTGAACGACGCTCATTAAAACTGGAGTCTTCGGATGATGCTGAAGCATATAGGCTGCTCAATAGACGAATATGGAAGTCCTTGCGACACGACATTCGGATCTTTAATACAAATCGTATTTAAGAGACGATAGAGCGGAAAAAAGGCCCGAAAATGTTTGCAAGTGACACGTTTAGTGATGACTAAGCTGAAGAGAGAAAACGGCAGTGTAGCGTCGACCCAAGCAGAAGTGCTAAGAGTTAGCGAGAGTTTCTACGTACTACGGTTATACTCCTCAGACGCTAAACCTGTTAGCAGCTTGGCCAAAGACCCAAGAGCCAAGGTGACTCTGACATAATATACCGAAAATATCCCGGACATCAGCCTGTATGAGATTAGGATGGCCTTGAAACAGCTTAAGAACGTCAAGGCGCCGGGTGATGACGGTATCACATCTGAGCTTCTGAAAGCGGACGCAACACCAGTACTTAAAGTCCTTTAGAAGCTCTTTAATACCGTATACTCGAAGGATTAACGTCAGAAGCATGGAACAAAAGCGTGGTGGTTCTATTCTTTAAGAAAGGTGACAGTACCTTACTTAAGAATTACAGACCCATCTCGCTTTTGCGCCATGTTTATAAGCTGTTTTCAAAGGTCATCACGTACCGTCTCAGTCGCAGGTTCGATGAATTCCAGCCTCCGGAACAAGCCGGTTTCCGAAAAGGCTATAGTACCATAGACCACATCCACACGCTACGGCAAGTTATACAGAAGACCGAAGAGTCCACACGCCACGAAGACGAAGAGTATAACATGCCTCTGTGTTTAGCGTTTGTGGACTATGAGAAGGCCTTTGATTCGATCGAGGCGTGGGCAGTGCTTGAGTCTCTCTAGCGATGCCGTATCGGTATATTGAAGTGCTGAAGTGTTTGTACAAAAACGCCAACATGTCAGTCCGAGTACAGGAGCAGAGTTCGAAGGCAATTCTATTGCAACGAGGCGTCAGACAGGGAGACGTTATATCTCCGAAACTGTTCACCACTGCTTTGGAAGACGCCTTCAAGCTCCTGGAATGGCAAGGACGTAACATCAACATCAACGGCGAATACATCACTCACCTTCGATTTGCCGACGATATTGTAGTCATGGCAGAATCCATGGAAGACCTCAGTACAATGCTCGAATGCCTCCATCGAGGTTCCCAACGGGTAGGCCTTAAGATGAACATGGACAAGACGAAAATTATGTCTAATGCCCATGTTGTGCCTACCCCAATATCAGATGGGAACTCAGTTCTCGAAGTTGTTGACGAATGCATCTACCTGGGACAGACACTCAAACTAGGCAGGTCCAACTTCGAGACAGAAGTTAATCGTCGAATCCAACTCGAATCAAACTTCGGAAAGCGTTCTCGTCTAAAATACCTCAGTGCCTCAAGACAAGTCTTCCATCAATGTTACTTATGGCACTGAAACGTGGTCACTTACTATGGGCCTCATAAGTATTTTACACACAATTATGCAATTTTGATATTAATTTGTTTGTTAACGATCTATACCTACATCCTCGTCACATAAATAGATCATGCGGTAGACCTATACTTAATAAATCAAAGTAAGAGCTCTAAAAAAGTCAAGGCTTTGGCTTTATAACCTAAATACCAGTAACTAGTAACCTTTGCAACTTAAAGCCAAACTATTTGATTTAGGGATTTAGTCCCTGTCTTCGGTCGTGTGGTATATAATATGTAGTGTACCTCATATTTATCACAAAATCCCAAAAAGAATTCTTTTTATTTATTTCCATAGTATTTGCCCGCGACTTTGTCCGGACTAAAAAAGATAAAGCGATCCCTCGAGAACTATGGATAACCCTTTGAATCGAGTTAAAAAGTAGCGTATGCTACACACAGGCTAGCGGATGTAGCGTATGTGTTATTCTTGTAGACATTACCTCTACCTCTATTCCAAATTTCATTCTAATCCGTTGAGCCGCTGCAGCTTGAAGAACGTTCATTCACTCACTCTCGGTAGAGAGTAAGATATTCCTTGATTGACTCGCTCACTTACTACTTTCTTCGTAATTTTTATATTAGATTGATGTGAAGTTTTATGAAACAGATACCTAGATTTGTTTTTATATAAAAAAATGCGTGCCTACGTAGAACTTTAAAATTACCTTTTAAAACTAGAGTAGTTAAACTTGATATTGGCTTGGCATGTCAAGGGAGTGTACATTTAGGTAGGCTATTTTAAAACTTTTACACCTACCTCATTTTTTAATCTCTCTTCACTCCAGTTACCAATTAAAACTGAATTGTTATAAGACATTTAACGAATTAATCATGAGATATAGTGTGAGTAAGGTATATTTATTGTTGTCTTATTTAAATACTATTCCAAGAGATACTCATTCATTTCCATATTATTTCATTTATTTCCGTATATACAATTTTCTCTATGGAGATACTATTTGATCACAAACTAGTATAGATGCACAACAAAGAGAATACATGATGCACAAACTACTTGTAGTATAGATGCTAACGTATTTGATAGAAACAAATTACCATCTCGGCCAGGTATTACATTCATAGATATGGAATCTTTATTCTTATTTTTTACAGAAATCCGACAGCCTGCGCATCCAGCGGCCTGTTTTGAAACTTTTGTTGTCATACGAAGTTGTAGCCAGAAATACCCTAATCTGTGATTGTAACTATACTTTCAAAGTTTCTATAAGGTTGTAACTCTAAAATAAATATCCATAACCTCCTTGGAGTATATATTGTTCTGTGTCCATAACTGCCAACCGAACGGGAATTGCCAACCGTAGGCCCCTCTTCTGAGGTGCATGAAAGATCGGTTCATGTCTAAGCTGTTTATAAAAACTAGTTTACAGCGCTCGTTCGCCTCTGGCTGAGTGCCATCTGCGCTTGCCACCCGTCCAGTGACGCTTTAAATGCAGGTAGAGGCAAACAGCATCATTCCGTTCAAAAAAAATCGTTCGCCATTTTATCTGCAAAGCTGTCGCATTAGAGTACCCGCAGACTACAAACTTTCTATCGGCCGATAGTTTGGTCGGCTTCTTAATCAGTATGAAGATGTACGCAGATGCGCACATTGCAGTGATTCAGTATCGGCCGATAAAACAGTTTGATGGGCTTCACGACTGCCTTCAAACTAAACCATCGGCGAACTATCGGCCGACTGCTTGATCAGTATGGCGCTCAAGCCCCGCCCGCACACTTGCCGATTGTTTGATCGGCCGACTCGACCGATGGCTTCAGTTCACTCCGCGACGGACGCGGGGAAGGTCGTGCGCAGTCTGTACGTTCATGATGGATTCCGCCTCGTCTCTGCTTGTTGAATCGTATATAGAAAACTTGATTCAAGAAATTGAAAAAAGGCCCGCACTCTATAAAAAAAACTTAAAAGAGTACTCTGATGTTAATCAAAAGAAAAAACTATGGGAGGACGTCTGTGAAGCAGTTGTTCCTAATTGGAATGAGCTTAGTGCCGAGGATAAAACAAAACAAGGTAGATCGATCATTTTTATTTTAATAACTACATTTTTTAAATCACTTTATTATACTGACAGGAAATTGCGCCCGCTGGAGAAATAAAATATGATGACATGTACTGCCGCACATTATCCATATTATTTCTTCCTCGGTTGTTTTCATTTCTTGTTACGTCATTCATGGGACAACTGTAGAGAGTATCTGTGAATTTTACTCCGTCTTTGATTCGTACATAATTATGAAGGACACAACAAGCTTTAACAATTCGAATACAAAAATTAATATTCACATCAATTGGACGGTGGAAAATACGCCACTTGTTAGCGAGAATGCCAAAAGTACATTCAACCATGCGTCGAGCTCTAGTATGTCTATAGTTGAAAATTCGCTTGGTGTAATTTAAATTTCTTTTTGCATCTCACTAAATCAAGGAGATCTCACTAAAGGTGCGTTCGTTTAGCTTTAGAGCATTGGTGGCGTTGTCATTGATAGATCTTTTGTTAAAGAGTTCTTAAAGCTCAAAAACGTTATTTTTGCCACTTTTGTCCACACAAAAAGAGACATGAACGACATTTTCACCCACAGTTGCTAATTCGAACGCCCCTTGTGAGCGTTTTTAGCATTATTATCGCTAAAAACTATCGAAAGGGGTCTATTCGGACGCACTATAAATATCCTAATTAAGTAAAGACGGAGTTTCTTATAGCACATAGTACCTAATTGATGACGCGAATAAACTATTAGTTTCACTCTAAAGTATATTTTGTAAAAGTAAGAAAGTACGATAAATAGTTTAATGATACGCAGGGACTAGTGATGTGACAAAAAGGAAAGAATAAGAGAACGCATGATTTTAGTTTAATTAGGTCAGTGTTTTAATACGGAAGCGAATAGTCTGCGATGACGGCTGTTTCATAAAAATAATTACACCGATGATTTTACAATATTATCTCTAAACTTTTGTATTATACATATAGCATCCTTGATAGTTTTAAGTATTCGAAATTTATATTGTGAAAATTATTATTCTATTACGCTTATCTATTACTATTGTGGTTTTCCGACTCTAATTGGACTTCCTTTCGGTTTTTGTACTATGTATAATATATAAATATAAATGAATGGTGAATACATGGAGCAGCAAAGTAGTAAAATTATCCACCGCAGAATCTGGCACTAATACCGCAGCCAATTTTGGAAGCTAAATCAAGGCTGGAGGCTCGAGGCTAGATTCAAGGCTCAAGCTTAGATCAGGTGATCAGCTTGCTCACTGGACACTGCGATTGCTTTTGGAAGATTTGATAACTGTAGCTCTACCATGAGTTGACAATATTGACACCAATCGATGCTCGCTAGCGCCTGTCGACGAAAATTTGTATGAAAAAAGAACAGTGCCACCTTGCGGTCACTTGTAGAACTAAAATCGGCACCACAAGTTTATTTTATTAACAGTCGCTTCGAAAACGAATCGTGAGTCGATAGCGACAATCGATGTCGATACGCGATTTGCTTGGATTTTCACTCAAACGGTACCATAAGTCATTATTTTGACAATCGCCTTCGAAAATTTCGATAGACGTTAGCGACTACGCCACTCACGAGAATTTTGAGGTGTGGAATCGCGTGAAAGGGAAAATAACCTATCGAGTTTCAATTCAAAATACTTACATAATCAAATAATTTTATTTGTATTACGATAAAAATGGCAGGAATAATTTATTTGGCTTTGAATATGGTGACAGCAGCTGAAAATGAAGATCAGCGACGAGAATTCCCAATTTCAAGCCGAAATGAGAAAACAAGTTGGATGTCCACTAAACCTTGAAGAAAGCTTTAAAGACTTTCTAAAAGCATCTTACCTGTGTATGCTTTTGAAGACATTTAATTGTGGATTCAACAGATTTAATACCATCAGAAAGAGTATCACTAGGGTCTAAGGTAAGCTGTAAACATATCTATTTTTTACATATTTGAGGTTATGCTAACAACTTACAAATAAAACTACAGGCTATTTATTATTATTTTATTATAAACCCAGATAGGTATACTACTTTTTATCTTTGCATTATAGGTTTTATTTGCATTGCTGTTCTATGCACGGCACGGGGACCACCCAAAAAGTATTTGAAGCAGCAAATCATTTTTCCCAGGAGGCAGTGTCAGAATAATTAATACTCCGAGGAGATCAGTGTGCAGAATCTCCTGAGTAGCTACACAGTAAGAAAACACCAAAACTGTTGGGATGACAGGAAGGACTGTAAACATGCAAAATCCATGTTTCCTACCCTAAACAAAAATACTACGAACAAATTACTATAATTACAACGTCAGGACCTTCGCCTAATGGTGGGCATTATCACTGCTCACAGTTATCTAAATTACCAGTTGCACAAGATCGGAGCTACGGACAGCCCACTATATGGAGACTGTCTGAAGAAGGACAAGACTGTGCAGACTGTGTTGCTGCACTGCAGGGCTACGGAAGATATTAGAGCAAAAACAGGATTACTGGAGGTCTACTCCAGAACACATGATGCATCATCAGCATCATCGACGATTGTTCATACAACATCTCAAACTACATTGCAGCAGTTGTGCCAGCGCCCCAAGGCCTTACTCCTCTATGTGAAGAAGTTAGGCTGGCTTGAGTAAATGTTGGCAGTACGAAGTAGCGATTCTGTTTCATCATAGTTTTTAGTACGTATCCAATTGACTACTAGCTTTTTACAATCAAACAATTTTCTTGGATAAATATCCAAACTTTTGTTTATGAAATTATCTAACCGTGCTGAATTATTTACAAATTGATTTCCGGCGTAAGAAGATTTACAGGCTTTCACTTTAATAACAATATCTTTTCTTCTTTTATTAAGGATGTTTGCATCATAAGGTGTATTTTTGTGGACTTTTAGTACTATCTGTACGATATAAAGTTTTCTTACAGTTAATAACTGACTTAATGAATACAAGTCATTAGTAGAATATGTATACGGCTTAAAATACATAACCTTTATTAAACTTCTTTGTGCCCTTTCAACCTCTATAAATTTAGTTTTAGCAGCTCCGCCCCAAATCGGCAATCAATATGTTATGATAGATTGGGCTAAAGATATGTTTGTATTTTATTAAGTAGCATTTGTGGTGCCACATGTCGTAAAGTTTAAAAAATCCATATTAATTTTCTTATCCTAGTGCTGATGGCACCAATTTGTGAAAACCAAGATAATCTTTGGTCTATCTGGATTCCTAGATATTTAGTTGAGCTTACTTTATATAATATAGTACAATTACAGTCAGTATTATGAATGTTATCAGTGTTATGCAGTTTGATATTAAAATTGTTATCAGGCTGAGTTATGTTGTAAATAGTATAACACATATATGTCGTTTTAAGAGCATTTAGAGTGAGTAAATTTACTCTAAGCCAATCAGCTATTTTAACAAGACCTTTTTCAGTTTGTTCACGAACTCTATCCCAAGTAATATTTGAAAAAACCACTGCAGTATCGTCAGCATAGGAAAATATTTTTGCATTTTCAAGTTTGATGGTGCATAAATTGTTAATATATACTAAAAACAAAGTAGGTCCCAAAACGCTTCCCTGAGGAACACCGTAGTTAATACTTGCATCCTCACTGGTGTATTCTCCAATTCTAACCTTCTGCATCCTACCACTCAAATAATCTTTGAAAAGGGCTAAGGATGTACCTCGGATACCGACGTTACTTAGTTTTCGAAGCAGAATGGGGACACAAACAGTATCAAAAGCTTTTTTCAAGTCTATATATACAGCTACACATTTTCGTCCTTTATCTACCTGATTCACAATAAAAGAAGTCAAAGCTGTAACAGCGTCCTCTGTGGATTTACCACTTTGGAAACCATATTGTGAGTCAGATATGATTTTATATTTTTTAAGATATTTAGTTAGTCTAATATTTATTAACTTTTCTAGTATTTTAGACATGCTAGGTAGAACCGATATAGGTCTATAGTTATTTTCATCGTCTGGGTCACCACCTTTGTGCACTGGAGTTATGATAGATTTTTTTAACACCAAGAGGAAGGTGCCATGTTTGAAGCAAAGGTTACACAAGTGGCATATTATGGGAACTACTTGATCTTTAGCCAACTTAAGGAAGCTTGTGGGGATGTTATCCCAACCTGGAGCACTATCTGTTTTGAGGTTCATAAGCACATCGTTTACTTCTTTTGGGTCAGTTTCTAGAAGAACAAATGAGTTGAATTGCTTATTATAGTTGTCACATGAACCTTGGTCTGTTAAAGTACCATTTACTAAAATGTCTTTTGCTAGGTTTTTACCAATATTTGCGAAATAGTTATTAATGTAATTAATAGAATTAGTCGGGGAAGATTTTATGTTTAAAAGTTTTGAATTATCTGTTTTTCGTTTATTTATGTGTTATTGATTTAATGTTTTTCCAAAGAGTTTTCGAGTCTTTAGTAGATTTAGCCAATAGTAATCGTTCGTAATTTCTTTTTAGTTTTTTTATCAAATTGTTACAAAAATTTCGGTACCTTTTGTAAGTAATTTTAGTAATTTCATTATGAGGATCTAATCGAGCCTTTTTTTGTAGTTTGTTTCTGTTTTTAATGCATCGTAAAATACCCGTAGTTATCCATGGCTTTATAATGCGTTTGTTTTTAGGAATCTGTATAATATTTGTATTTTCTGTCAAAGATTCCGTGATTTTATTTACCAATTGCTCCACCAATGCGTTGGGATCATCACAATATAAAAGTTTGCCAAGATTATTTTTTGTTAAACTTAGAAGTGCTGCTTTGAAATCAACAACCGTCTTTATCTTGCTACATCTGTTATAAGCAGTTTGACCAGCTATAGTAAAAAACATCATAGAGTGGTCGGTAACAGTGGTGCTTAAAACAGCAATTGTAACAGCTACTTTTCCTTTGTCAATCTTCACCATTACATGGTCTATACAGTTACTTTCTCTCGTAGGAAGCATATGACCTGGCATTATGCTATGCAAAGCTAACATATTAAGGTAACCAATTCTATTATTTCGATCATACGTTTTCTCTGTTTCCCTAGAAATTAAGTTGATATTCATGTCTCCTGTTATTATTATGTTTTTGATAGATTTTAATGATTTTAAATGTAGCTCAAGCGAGTCTATAAAACGTTCAGCAATTGAGTTCGAGGGGGAACGATATATACCCAATATAGTAATACCGCTAATATCTATTTGCATACATGATGCGTGTTCTAATCGCACTTCTTTTATGTTTGCGGCTTTAATACCATTTTTTATATATACCACGACTCCATCATTCTGATTGAGAAGGTGACTTGTTACATAGGAGGTATAATTCGTAACACAGGGAATTGGTTTATCAGCTTGAATTCTACATTCAGTCATAATAAGAATATCTGGAATAACACTGGTTGCACTTAAAGTTGTTATTAAATCATCAATATTACTATAAACGCTTCTTATATTTTGACAAAAAACTTTAAGACCATTGTCTGTCAAAGATATTGCCCGGGTGAGATTTTCAATATCACATTGAGTACTTTGTGCAATTTCAATATCGTCTATTTCATTTAAAGTACAGAGAGGGTTATCCATTATCGAGTGCAAAAAGTATGCGGGTGTAACTTACATGGTCAGTACAATGATCTAAATATAAATTACTTCGGCTAGGTACTATATTAGATACGTCGCTGTTTTTATAGGATACAGAAATATAGTATACTGGAGGTATAAAGATTTTTTGAATAGTGTTTGAGTTGTGTGTGTATAAGATTGTGTAATTTGTTGAATCGGTAGCATAGGTAGCAAAATACAATATATTTAGATAACGTAAGTCAAGATATTTATCAAATTTAGAGTAAAGTAAAAGCACCAATAACCAGATCATTAAGTGTCGAACAAATCTTATCAAATCTTGTAGCAGCTGTTGAACCTGAGTTTGGGATTTTATTGCAATAATGCGTGAGTTTTCGTCTTTTCTTACGTAAACCTTGCCATACGCTGTCCAGCAGAATTTATACTTTTTAGTTTTTGCCAGATCACGAGCCAAAAAATGCAGTCGGGAGCCCTTGGCTGTCAATTGCTCCGACACGTAAATGGGAGTATCTTCAGATACCCGCAGGCCTAAATGTAGTACATGGAGCTTTGTTTTGTGTTTGACATTAAAAGACTTACATAATTTTAATATGTCTGTCTTCAATAGTGTAGAGGAAGTTTCCACAACGATGGGGGTAGTTTTTACCTCTTCTTTCTTTCCTCGCACTCGGTAGATGTCCTTAATGTCATTTTTATTTAAGTTGCCGCCAATATTTTTTTATAAACATACCACCATATCCAAAAGATCGTCTTTTGTTTCGGACGGTTTCTTTGGTACATTTTTTATTTCAATATTTGATTTACGACTTGACATTTGCAGATCTTCAATTTTGTCTTCTAATAAAACTATATATTTTTTGTCTTCATGTATGACGGTTTCTAATTCACGTATCTTCTTTTTAAACTCTTCATTTTGTGACGTCAAAAGGGCTATAGATGACTGTATGTTGTGGTTCCCCTGCTGAATATCTTTCAGGATTTTGTTTTGTTTTTGTTCCTGACTGAGCATCATGGCCTTCATTTCTTCTTTAAATTTACTAAAATCAGAAGAATAATCATCATGCCTCTTCCTTTTGTAGCGAGCATTAACATAGCCCGTAGGTGTTTTTTCTAAGTAACCCATCTGACTTACGTCGGGGTCCGAGCACGATCTGTCCATTCCACCAATACCTTCCATTTTGTCACGGCGTTATGTGTGTACAAATATGTTCTAGCGTTACGAAGAAACTATTATTTAATCTGCGGTATTACCAATGCGTGACTGCACGCCGCAACAGCAAAGTACCAGGCGATCAGAAGTCGCGTAGAGCAGACGCAGCGCACTATGACGTACCTTGTATGCCCCGCCCACTGCCAGTGACGTAGTCGTGTTAGAGCAGGGTCGCGTCAGTCGTTACACTCACACAATGCATTAGTTATTCAACGTGCGGCGCGTCGACAGGTCTCAGATCAACCTCCTTGCTATTTATGCACCTCTATTTTCTAGATTTATTTTTCTTGATGCAGATTTTGTTTAAATTTTATAGATAAATTAAACACGGAGTTTTTATTAAAACGTCTGAGCACCTCAGCGCATAGACTAAAATATATACTAGGAAATAGACTGGTATCTTCTACCTTTTTTGTGGTATATATACATTTAAAGCTTTTCCATACCAAGGATAGATGGCATTGGCGATGATATATATATATATATATATATATATATAGTCATAAAAGAAATACTGAGCCCACGTATGTAACGTATGCAACGCATTATTACATCTAGACTCTGGAATTTGAATGAAAACAGTTTGATCAGAAACATACTAATCATATGCAACGTTGTTTTACTGTTTTCATACAAATCAAAGAGTCTGGATGTTATAATGCGTTACGTACGTTGCATACGTGGGCTCAATTTACTATCGCTACTATAGAATTATACACTAGGCTGTGTTTTGAAATTTGGTACATTTGCTGGAATACATTAACCAGTCAAATCGATATTCCAGGAAATGTACTGCCAATGGAACAACCGATTACCTGTAATTAGTGGTCAAGATATTATTGTACCTACTTTACATTGACATGTACACGAAAAATTGCTTTAAGCGTGAAAAGAGAATTCTGTCTAAACACAGTTAATAAAAGATATTTTCTATTTTACTGCATTATAATAACGACCATTAAAGAAAAGGACAATAAATTGGACAACAATTATTTATTACAAATTTATTGATTATACATTTAAAACGCTTAAGGCCATAAAACAAAATTGTAGTTCCTTCTAGAATAAAAATTAAAGCTTTTGAAACAACTATGAAATCAGAATATAACATTAACATCAAGATTTTCAGACACATTAATAATATCATATAATAAGAACATATTCAACAGCGTTTACAGTATATCTCTACACATGATCCCATGTAATAACATGATTCCATCTCTCTCATACTATGTGGGGAGCACCGTTGCGATACCAGGTATTCTGCCTCTATTTAGCATGCAAACACAGTGAGTATTTAGATTTATAGGATATCGTAGCAGACAAAATCATTAAAAATCACTACGGTGACTAAAAAAAAATTAGGTGACAAATGTAGTGTAATATCGTGCAGAGCTTTAGAGATTTGAGACATACAGCAATTGTTATGGGTCTGTCACTTAATATCAGGCAATGGAATGATAGTATTCATACACTTTTGTTCATATATATATATATATATACGTATGTATCATACATTAGAACATTATTGAGCATCAATGCTATACTGCATAGATATAACAATATTATCTTACAAACTTGTTTACGTAATGTTACCAAAATTGGAATGTAACACAGTTAGGCTTTTAGCTGTATGATTGATGTAGGTACTTCAATTTCATTTCATGTTTAGTAATCTCATTTCTACCTGGAAAAAAAGGTAACTGTTTATGAAGGGCAGTATAAAATATCCATTAAATTTATAATTAGCAGAACATTACCTACAATAATTATATATAATGTTATGTTATGGAACCCTTCGTGCACGAGTCCGACTCGCACTTGAGATTATAATCTTTGCATTGTTTATATACTATTCTCAGTTGAACTTGTTTCAAACCGATACACAATCAATGATTTGTTTTTTTCTACGGAACAATCTGTTTTCGCTTAAATTTGATTACATTGACAATATTGGTGCCGTTCTACACAGAATTTGATAACGAACCAGTTGACTCAACAGCAGCTTCGCTCGCTTGGTCTTGGTGTAGTGATGGAAGCACCTTTTTGGAATTTCAGGGTCCTGGATTGTCCATTTATACTAAAACTGGATAATTACGTATTTATCGTTCTCTAGATTTTGATTGTTTTAGTGCACATGACTAGTAGGTAACGAGAAAAGTTACCAATGTGTTACGATATAATACTACACTTAAATAACGTGTTACATTTGACTCTCATCGCTGATGACTGATGCTAGTTTCATCTCTCATCCATGCCGCCTTAATGCGGCACATCGTGCGTGATTTAAGAACATTTTATAGAATACCTGGCTTAGTTAGGTTAGGATTGGATGGACGACGGGCTTTGTTTTTTCATAACCCACATTCATAATCATTATAATAATAATAGAATAAAGGGATTTATAATAATATAAGAGATTGTCACTCACTATTAATCAAATAACTATGATGGTTATATCGTAACAAAATGTTTGATTGGCCGCATGGCGCAGTTGGTAGTGACTCTGCCTCCTGAGCCGCTGGTCCCAGGTTCAATCCCTAAACAGATCAAATATTTATGTACATGTACATTGTACTGTTTGAGATGCGTCTGGGTACGTCTATAAAAAAGTATAAAAGCATTAGCACTAAACATGAAGCTTGAATTTCAATGTCATAACATTATATAAGACATACATACTGGTCAGAGATGGACCCGGGGGCCCCGCGCTTCAATGGCAGGGTATCTACCAACTGAGCTAACGGAGCTGACATAAGACCTCATGTCTCAGAGTGATGAGTGCAGTGCAGTATCACATAATGATGACACTGCGGTTGGCCTAACACGAATAACTGCGTTAGTGTAACACATTCACGTGAAACATTTATCTTCTTATCATTACAACTGTCATTTATCTAGGGCAACTGTGACACAGATAACTCATAGTTTGTACGCCGAAGCTTAACGCATTAACGCTTACGATACGAATACTTTTTCGCAAATTGTTTGTATTTATTGATATATGAAAACACCGGTCGAGTGCGAGTTGGAGTCACGCAGTGATGGGGATAATCCTTACATTAAGAAAACGTTAAAGATTATTACTCTAACTCTGTGGAAGGCCTAACATAACTTTCCTGGTCCATCCTAGAATTAGTTATTGCATCAACAGCAAATAATAACTTTGTAATGGTCTATTCGCTTTTTGTTATCAGCAGTCCTATATTAAATTGTGTTGATTTGCAATGAGTTTGAGTTTGGCATAGCTTTACATTGTCGTCCATCAAGTTGGGGGTTGACAATTTTTAATACATTATTATAAGCACACATGCAAAGTTTTAACATATTGCGGAGTAGCGTATTTTTGGAGAAAAATATTGAAAGTCAATTATTTTTGGAACATTTATGTCACCCATCATCATCATCCCTACCAGAGAATTATATATATTCTACATATTGTAAGTAGTAAAGAAAAGGGGGAAGGGGGGATTCTCCTTTTACTTATTTCCCCGATAGCTTGCATAGTTTCATGTATTTGATAGAGTTTTAATTTTTCACTGCTTCGACAAGAATTGTATCCCAACACTGCTGCGTTATATTTCCTTATCAAGGTGTAGGTTACCCTAATTATTGTGTTGCGTTGTTTAACCCTTGTGCAACCCTTTAACCTAACGCTCCTCCTCGCTTCGCACGTCGTCGCACTTATCGTGACTTTGATCTGACTAAATACTCTGCTACGTTCTGTAGGAGTAACTTTTGTCGAATATATTATGTTCTGTCGAAGCAATGAACAAAATGAAGGCTTAACGTTTCTATCCACGAACTTTGACACTGCATTTGTCAAAGTCTACAAGAAATCAAAGATAATTACGTTTCATTTCATGAATTCGTAATTGTTTACGGCTTAGCTTTCCGTGGACTTCTGTCGAGTTGGGAGTTATATTTTTTTTAACATAAAGGATACATTAATAGAAGCACACACAAAGTTTCAACGCGTAGTTTATGAAAAAAAAATTTATGATCAATCATTTTTACAATATATGTATATGTCAATTCCTACCACACATTATATATAATTCTTGTCATGCAACGTTTCCTTTTACCTATTGTTAAGTTGTCATACGTTCGGTAACATTTTATTTTATATAAGTAAATTTATGGAATGAATTATATTTTGTACTCATTTCAATAGTTATCAAGCACACGTATATTTGACAGTTTGTATATATTAAATTACAGCATTATCAGTACGAGATTTAAAATTAAAATGTGTAGTGTTTACAGTATTTCCCCGGTTTGTGGAACGAAACTAAAAACTGACGCCGTTTTGTATTGCCATACCACACTATTGTCAGTCATAGTTTGTGTCGTGATGTTCTGTAGGGATAGTAATAAAGGAAACTTCACAGACTGGCACATCGAATATTCTTGGAGGAGAAAAATAAAAATACCTAGTGCATAAAGATGTTTTCAAATAATAAAACAATACTATTGTATTGATTTGATTTATCCTTTGAAAACATCAATTTAATAAATTTTATACACATATTTGTGTATAAAATAAAATGGGTTAGGTTCAACTTACTCGTATATCACAGAACCCAATTGATTGACCCCGACTCTACCTGGTACTAGTATGTCGTACCCCTAGAGTGTTGAGTGGTGCGTTGGGAGAGCAACTTGCGCCCGCTGTAATCATCTGCTCCGCAGCTTCAGCTTGTGGGACCAGCCACAGCTGCTCCGGCTCATCCGATGCCTGTGGTTTGTAATGCAAGAGCGTAGTGGCTGCTCTTCCCGCAGCGCCGGAGACGTTGCAATCTAATAATAAATACAGAAATCTTTCTGAATCAGTCCGCTATTTTTTTATGATGAAGAGAGTCGCCCTCCTTGGCCTTCAAAGGGCCCCGTGTTTATTACACTTATATGGTTTTTTTATCATTAAAATGAGGAAAATTTCTTCAGAATTAAAAATGAAATAATCTAAAAAGGAGGAGATCCGCAACTTTTCCTTAAAAGGGGGGGGGGGGTATTGTACACTTACCCCTTCCACTCCCCATCACCCTTCCCCACTCAATTCTACGGACGTCGATGGAAAGTTGTACCAATTTTTCTTAAGAATTCACGTATTTTCGAGAAATTATTTCACATATTTCAACGCATCTCCGGCAGCGAATATTGCTGCAAGGCCCTTGGTACAAACCCCCTTGACTACCCCAAATTTCCAGTTTACTCAAATTTGAAGGACTTAATATAAGAGATCAAACCCAATTTTGATGAAATCTTTTTATTTAAATCTTATAAGTTAATTAAGTACCAGTACCTAAGTAATAGCGTGATTTACACAAATTAGATGTGTGTACACACACGCATGCAGTTTTCGCCCACATAGAATTTATATATAGGTAGCTATAAATAATATGCTGGTACATGCCAAGGAATACATATAAAATACGTTTACTTTTTACCATCTTTATGTCCTTGCATTCTGGTACACGATTTGCTATGAGGACAATCACTGAATCTGGTCTCCAGCAAAACAAATCACCACAAGTTCTTTGCAACAGTTACCACATGGAGCCAACTTGCTTTCTAGTCATACACGACAACGATGTGAAAAATGAAGTAACAGGGATTATTGTATTGTGATTCTCTCTCAGACATACTAACCATACGTAACCTCTATACGTACTTGTGTAAAAACATAATAATAACGTTAATTCCTACAATAACATAGGCCTTAGCCTTCGCTTCTTAATCTGAGAGATAAAGTAAACCTATAGTAATAGTCATCACCTACATGAGTTACTTACATGTATTTTGTTACTTAATACTTACTTATACTTTACAGGAAATGGAGATCTTAGCAAGCCTGCTAATGGACCACTAGAGCTACTGGTACCACATCCTTTTCAAGCCGCAGGAGGACCCAGCCTCACAATCGAAACTAGCAAAGCAGGCATTTGTGAAAGCTGACAATGAACGGCAGGTTTTCCAGCAAGATGCAGAGACAGCTTGATTTGAGGGACGGAGTTAGGAGAAAAACTAACTGTTAATGTTATTGGAAAACGATAATTGTGTTGAAGTTGGCCTTCCTCAAATGTTTCCACAACTACCTATACATATTAGTTTTAATTAGATAATTAGTAATAATTAATTTATTTATGATTAGTAAACAATAAAACGAGTAAACTCATACGCATATTGTATTAAATAGGTACATGACGAGCCACCATGTTACTCTACCTTCCTAGCTAAGACATGTATAGATCATATATTTGTAAGATCTCGCACACAAGACGTACGTTGCGCTGCGCTCGGTACCGTGCTCGCGGACCACCGCGTTTTGGTTACTACATTTTTAAGCACTGCGAACATACAAGTTGCTCCTAAATATATTATGCGATACAATAAAAATATACTTAACCAAGAATTAAACAGTTTAAATTGGAATAGCATAGAAGACATGACATGTCCTACTAAGATTTATGACGTAATTAAATCTAGTATAAATGCTATGAAAAATCTATGTTCAAAGTTAAACTAAAACATTCGACTAGAAATACGAAAACTTGGATTGATAAAAAAGTTATTACTTTATGCAGGGAAAAAGATACGAAGTTACTAGACTTAAAAAAAGATTCTACGAATAAAATATTACGACTTGAATATACAAAAATACGTAACAAATGCAATAAAATAGTAACAAAAACAAGAAATAATTTTTATAAAAATGAAATGAATAGGCATAAAAGTGACCATAAGCAGTTATGGCAAATTTTAAATACTATGACTGGCAGGATAAAATCATCTTTGGATGAAGTTATACTCAAAGCATTTCACAAACATAATATAAGCCAAAAGACTATAGTTAACAACTTTGCTACAGAGTTTAATCAGTGTGTAAAGGAAACCATTCCTAAATGCAAGGAACCTTTACTAGATCCTAACTCGTATACTAACCAATCTATTATATCCATACACATAAGAAAACCTAACCCTGATGAAATAAACAAAATTATTCAAAATATTAAAACAAACAAATCTCCAGGAATAGACAAACTACGTCCTATAGACATAAAATGTATAGCAAATAAATGTACACTTGCGATTACTAAATTAATTGCAACAAGTATAAAAACAGGCATTTACCCCGACGAACTCAAAATGGGCATAGTAAGACCTATCTATAAGAAAGGGCATATGAATGAATATAGTAATTATCGACCAATTACCATCTTACCTATCATTGATAAAATTGTTGAGAAATTTGTTTGTAGAGAAATACATACATTTTATAGAAAACATCAAATAATTTCTAACAAGCAGTACGGGTTTCAGGCCAAGAGGAGTACAACACAACTGCTGTCTAATTTTACGGATTATGTTAATAGTAGGCTCAATGAAAAAGAACATATTTTGATAGTTTTTATTGATTATAGCAAAGCATTTGATACTTTAAGACACGATATACTGTTACACAAACTAGAAAACAGCGGTATCCGAGGGCCCTTGCTTGCGTGGTGTGGTAACTATCTTAAAAATCGATCTTATCGGGTTAGAGTCGCCCAAGACATGAGTGAACAAGTAATGGTCACAGAAGGCACGGCCCAAGGGTCAGTCCTTGGCCCGTTGCACTACTTGGCGTATGTCAACGATGTAAACAATATAATAAAAAACACTGTCATCTACCAATACGCTGATGACACGTGTCTGATAGCATCAGATAGAGAATTGTCGGTAGCACTTAATAATTTGCAAACCGATTTTACACTTATTGCAAAATGGTCTCATGACGCTGGCTTAGCACTCAATTATAAAAAAACTAAGTTATTGCACGTACACTCATCTTATTTAAAACAAACGCAGTCAAAACAAAATATTATACTATATGCACATGATCATGACTGTCTACATGGCAGAAAACCACTATGTAATTGCCAACCTATAGAACAGGCTACGCAAATCAAATATCTAGGATTGATTATAGATGATCGTTTTAACTGGAGCTATCATATAGATGGAGTCTGCGACAAACTACGTGCTATTCTTGCAAAGTTCTATATTTTAAAATATAAAATACCGTACCATGTACTTATTAATATGTATAAAACACTCGCAGAAAGTATTGTATTGTACGGACTGAGCAGCTATGGACGCACGTTTCATACCTACCTAGATAGGATACATAAACTACAGCGTCCATAGCTGCTCAGTCCGTACAATACAATACTTTCTGCGAGTGTTTTATACATATTAATAAGTACATGGTACGGTATTTTATATTTTAAAATATAGAACTTTGCAAGAATAGCACGTAGTTTGTCGCAGACTCCATCTATATGATAGCTCCAGTTAAAACGATCATCTATAATCAATCCTAGATATTTGATTTGCGTAGCCTGTTCTATAGGTTGGCAATTACATAGTGGTTTTCTGCCATGTAGACAGTCATGATCATGTGCATATAGTATAATATTTTGTTTTGACTGCGTTTGTTTTAAATAAGATGAGTGTACGTGCAATAACTTAGTTTTTTTATAATTGAGTGCTAAGCCAGCGTCATGAGACCATTTTGCAATAAGTGTAAAATCGGTTTGCAAATTATTAAGTGCTACCGACAATTCTCTATCTGATGCTATCAGACACGTGTCATCAGCGTATTGGTAGATGACAGTGTTTTTTATTATATTGTTTACATCGTTGACATACGCCAAGTAGTGCAACGGGCCAAGGACTGACCCTTGGGCCGTGCCTTCTGTGACCATTACTTGTTCACTCATGTCTTGGGCGACTCTAACCCGATAAGATCGATTTTTAAGATAGTTACCACACCACGCAAGCAAGGGCCCTCGGATACCGCTGTTTTCTAGTTTGTGTAACAGTATATCGTGTCTTAAAGTATCAAATGCTTTGCTATAATCAATAAAAACTATCAAAATATGTTCTTTTTCATTGAGCCTACTATTAACATAATCCGTAAAATTAGACAGCAGTTGTGTTGTACTCCTCTTGGCCTGAAACCCGTACTGCTTGTTAGAAATTATTTGATGTTTTCTATAAAATGTATGTATTTCTCTACAAACAAATTTCTCAACAATTTTATCAATGATAGGTAAGATGGTAATTGGTCGATAATTACTATATTCATTCATATGCCCTTTCTTATAGATAGGTCTTACTATGCCCATTTTGAGTTCGTCGGGGTAAATGCCTGTTTTTATACTTGTTGCAATTAATTTAGTAATCGCAAGTGTACATTTATTTGCTATACATTTTATGTCTATAGGACGTAGTTTGTCTATTCCTGGAGATTTGTTTGTTTTAATATTTTGAATAATTTTGTTTATTTCATCAGGGTTAGGTTTTCTTATGTGTATGGATATAATAGATTGGTTAGTATACGAGTTAGGATCTAGTAAAGGTTCCTTGCATTTAGGAATGGTTTCCTTTACACACTGATTAAACTCTTTAGCAAAGTTGTTAACTATAGTCTTTTGGCTTATATTATGTTTGTGAAATGCTTTGAGTATAACTTCATCCAAAGATGATTTTATCCTGCCAGTCATAGTATTTAAAATTTGCCATAACTGCTTATGGTCACTTTTATGCCTATTCATTTCATTTTTATAAAAATTATTTCTTGTTTTTGTTACTATTTTATTGCATTTGTTACGTATTTTTGTATATTCAAGTCGTAATATTTTATTCGTAGAATCTTTTTTTAAGTCTAGTAACTTCGTATCTTTTTCCCTGCATAAAGTAATAACTTTTTTATCAATCCAAGTTTTCGTATTTCTAGTCGAATGTTTTAGTTTAACTTTGAACATAGATTTTTCATAGCATTTATACTAGATTTAATTACGTCATAAATCTTAGTAGGACATGTCATGTCTTCTATGCTATTCCAATTTAAACTGTTTAATTCTTGGTTAAGTATATTTTTATTGTATCGCATAATATATTTAGGAGCAACTTGTATGTTCGCAGTGCTTAAAAATGTAGTAACCAAAACGCGGTGGTCCGCGAGCACGGTACCGAGCGCAGCGCAACGTACGTCTTGTGTGCGAGATCTTACAAATATATGATCTATACATGTCTTAGCTAGGAAGGTAGAGTAACATGGTGGCTCGTCATGTACCTATTTAATACAATATGCGTATGAGTTTACTCGTTTTATTGTTTACTAATCATAAATAAATTAATTATTACTAATTATCTAATTAAAACTAATATGTATAGGTAGTTGTGGAAACATTTGAGGAAGGCCAACTTCAACACAATTATCGTTTTCCAATAACATTAACAGTTAGTTTTTCTCCTAACTCCGTCCCTCAAATCAAGCTGTCTCTGCATCTTGCTGGAAAACCTGCCGTTCATTGTCAGCTTTCACAAATGCCTGCTTTGCTAGTTTCGATTGTGAGGCTGGGTCCTCCTGCGGCTTGAAAAGGATGTGGTACCAGTAGCTCTAGTGGTCCATTAGCAGGCTTGCTAAGATCTCCATTTCCTGTAAAGTATAAGTAAGTATTAAGTAACAAAATACATGTAAGTAACTCATGTAGGTGATGACTATTACTATAGGTTTACTTTATCTCTCAGATTAAGAAGCGAAGGCTAAGGCCTATGTTATTGTAGGAATTAACGTTATTATTATGTTTTTACACAAGTACGTATAGAGGTTACGTATGGTTAGTATGTCTGAGAGAGAATCACAATACAATAATCCCTGTTACTTCATTTTTCACATCGTTGTCGTGTATGACTAGAAAGCAACAGTACAGTAGAGATCATTGTAGAAATAATGTAAGAAAATTGATCAATAAACTAAATCGGACTAAGTTTCTAGTACCTACTTACTAGTTCCATGAACTCCACCAGCATAAAAACATTTGGATGGGCTCATTCTCGCCATTTCTTGATTTAAAAAGAAACACTTTTAACTGGTTTTAATATACTATTTATTGTATTTACTTGTTAAAAAACAAAATATATATCTTCTTCATACAATTTTCTCGTTGTCTTCTTCTCCGCAAATACCAGTCGAAAGAGGAGCTGTCAGCTACGTATAATGAATATAAATTCGAAAGTAATGGACTTCACAGTAAGTAATAAGTAAATTAAGCTTATTTTATTTTGTTGTTTTATATTGACGTCATACGCTCTCCTTCTTAAGTACGTTGATAGAAAAAGACAACATAATACGTGTGAAGCTAGTTTTTAGATAATGCCAACATAAAGAAATAACCAAATCGACACGAGACCCGCTAACGAGTATCGAATTGTCGAAAGCACCTTTTTAACGACTCATGGTGCCAATTAAATCAGCTCGCAATCGGCGATCGTATAGACGCTAGCGAGTATCGGCTATCGATGACGTTTTACGTTGCCAACTCATGGTAGAGCTACTGAACGGACCCTTGTATGAGGCAAAGCCTCCTAGCACCAAATGTTGCCTAAATTGCGTGCGTTGGTGGTCGACTCATTGTTTTATCCACGTGTTCTTCTTTATATTCTTTGTCGTGTGTTTATTTTAGTATGATTATTTACCGGGCACACACAGTCATCTTGCTATGACAGGAAGCGCGACAAAATGGTGGAGATGCTGGGATCTGATTTTGAAATCAGTAATAATATATATTTTGTTGTGACGGAACGCCAGATTCGTTCAGGCTTTTCCGAGTAAAATAAAATAAATTAACAAAAAATGTATTGAATACCAGATTCAGTCTGGCCTTTCCAGTAAAGAAGGCAATAAACATAATTATTTCATGTACTTAACCATTATGGTTTATTAATAATGTCTATTACATTAGAAAACATTTTACCCATAAGATATTGTAAGGTTTACCTTTTAATCGGAACATTGCTTGTCAACATTTTAAGATATACATACATCGTACAAGTTTATTGTCTATTTACATATAGTGTGAACCACTGGCTTCGTGCAAACGATGTTCTCGTTAATTTAAGTACGTGAGCATAATACGGTACACTTCGGTTGTGTATTACGTACGAGTAACATAATGTACTGTACTCAATGTACCTATTTCAATTTTCCCGCTGTTTTCGAAAGTTACCGGGTTTATTTTGTAACACGTGTGTACATCATTTAATTTAAACAATGCATACATAGCATCTTATAAACATGTATACTAATAATACGGTAAATACTAGCTGTTATGTAATGCGGAGAGGAACGAAGAACAATAGACATAATGATAAAAAAAAAAATTCTAATGTGCTGCTGATGTGCAAAGTCTAGGACGGCGCTGCGTGTGAGATGTGAAAATAAGAATACTCTGTTATGTTGTGTGCACCCCTTTCCTTTGTTGCCGGCTGGCGTTTCCCACTGTGTCTTTCGATTTGTTTCATGGTTAGTGTGAAGTAATATTTACTTATTAGCAGTCTATAACTGTGTATGTAGATGGAATACGTGCTTTGTAATAATGGTATAGAGTGTGTAATTAGCGTCTTTGCAAAAGTCAATTAATGAAAGGAACGCAAGAATATAATTGAAGATATTCTATTTCTGGCGCGTTTCAGACAGCGTCCCCAAATAGGCACGCCCCCAAATAGGCCAAAATCATTGTTTTCTTTTCAGCGGAAGTGTCACTAAATATTTTTTAATATTGTTTTTTTGATAATGGATTTCCGCAAAGTAACGCCTGAATCAATAAATTATCTGAAGTCGGCAAGTATAGCTGAACAGGCAAAACTTTACATCAAGTTGACTAAAATTCATCGTTTGGCTGCTCAAAATGTTTGGTTCAATCAACGTTGTAAACAGTTAAATGTCATACCTAATTATATTAACTTACGTTCCAACACGCATAGTCGGGCTAGCTGTATAGCGATTACTAAAGCTAAAAAAATTTGGTTAGAAGAAGAATGTAGACATTGGTTTTCAGTCAGAGATAATTTGAAACTTCACCTGAAGGTGTTACACTCAGAGTTGAGTTTCAACATACATAACGTAGAGTTTGATCTTCTGGATAACAAGGCTAGGGAATTAGCATCTTTGGCTGCACATGAGAGATATTTGACACAATCTAGGAAACTGGACAGGTTATTTCAAAACAGCCATGTTAATAATGTTAATTCTGACACACAAACTGATACTCATTTGTTTCACCCTCGTGTTGAAAACTTAAGTGACACTCAGTTCCCTCCTTCAGAGCTCTCGTTGTTAGAGAAAGGTCTGAAATATAACTTAACGCCCAGGGTGTCTCAAAAATCTCTCGAAACATTAGCGGTAGACTCGGAAATTGCTTGTGTTAGGAGTAAACAGGATATCGCCGTTAAACATCAGGTGGCAGTTCATATTAAAAAACCTTCATCTTTTAATACGTCGGTTCTTTCAGAGCATCGGATTTATCGTTCATTGCAGGATAGACTCAATCAAGATAATCTAGTTGTTTCAAAAGCGGATAAAGGTAATAGTGTTGTCATTCTGAATAGAAATGTCTATAACCAAAAGGTTAACAACGTTATCCTAGGTGAGGAATTTGAACGTCTTAATTCGGATCCTACTAAAAAGTTCACATCAGAGGTGAAAGATGCAGTTAAGAGCGCGTTGTTCATTTCTCCAGGGGTGCTTAAAACTATTGTCCCAATGAATCCACGGTCCCCTCTTTTATACGGTTTACCCAAAACTCATAAAGAAAATATTCCCATTCGTCCGGTTGTTTCTTACATTGACGCTCCGGCGTACAAATTAGCTAAACATCTTAACATTCTCTTAAGTTCCAAGACATGTTTCAAACCTAAGTACAGTTTAAAAAACAGTCTAGATTTAATAAATAAAATTAAAAACGTTGACATCCCTTCCGGTGCTAAATTGTTGTCTCTTGATGTAGACAGCCTTTTCACTAATGTTCCCTACGAAGAAAGCCTACGTATCTTAGAAGGTCACCTCGAGAGACAACGGTTGCATCCTGGAGAAGTTAATGAACTCATTGATTTGACTGGGGTGTGTATGAGACAAAATTACTTTAGGTTTAATAATCAGTACTTTTCTCAAAAAGATGGTTTGGCCATGGGATCCCCGTTAAGTCCATTAATGGCTGAACTTTTTATGGATGATTTTGAAAAACATCATGTGGTGAACGAACCCCGTATCCTGTTTTATTATTGGTATGTTGATGACATCATTATTTGTTGGACAGGTACTTCTCGTCAGGTTAATATTTTTGTAAATAAACTCAACAATATCCACCCCAAAATAAAGTTCAAACTGGAACTAGAAAATAACAATTCGCTTAATTTTCTGGATTTGACCATAACTAGAATCGAAAACAAACTGGATTTCCAAATTTTTCGAAAACCGACTCACACAGACGTAGTTATACCTTTTTCTTCTTGTCATCCCATACAACATAAATTAGCAGCCTTTCGCTGCTATGTTCATAGATTATCTACAGTTCCTCTGTCAACAGATAACTACAAAAAAGAGCTAAATATAATTTACCAAATGGCAACATCTAACGGTTACAGTAAGCAAATAGTCGATCGCCTAATTCAAAATAAGCAGCGAGATAGGGTTCGTTCATTGCTTTGTGCATGCCCTCCGGAAAAAATAAACAAATATGTGGGTAGTTTGACCTACATGGGCCCCGTCTCACAAAAAATTGCCAACATACTCAGGAAAAATAACATCCACGTGGCCTTCCGAACAGACCAGAACTTACAACATATTTGTAATGGTAAAGATCGTCTTGAGGATGGGAAAAAGTCGGGTGTTTATAAACTGGTCTGTGACGATTGTAACGGTGTTTATGTGGGTCAGACAGGCCGTAATTTTGATATTAGATTTAAAGAACATGTTTCAGCTTACAGGAATGACCACCCTGACCAGTCTCATTTCGCTAAACATTTACTCGATACCGGTCATTCGTTGCGCAACAACAACACTTTTAAGATTTTACATGTTTGTGAAAAAAGCTTTCGGTTAAGTGTGTTGGAACAATTAGAGATTTTAAAACATAACTAATAGTAATAATCTTACACTATTGAATGACCAAACCAACATGGTTTCATCTCCATTATTGCGTATATTTTCCCAAAATCCGTCACCAACAACAATATAGCAGCGGCCGGCGCGCGTGCAGTGAGTCACAAGGTGGCGGAGTCTGCTTGCTATATAAGCGAGCGATTTTGCGTTGTTCTCTCTCCAATAGGGACTTTAAAGAGAGACCCCGCTTCACGGACTCTCAAATTCCCTCCTCCGGCTCCCTCCCTCCGAGGGCGCCCTTCGGTTCTTCGGCGTTCAAGCCGTTAGATAGCCCTCTCTCCCCCGACCCTGCGCCCTATGCGCCCCGCGCTCCCCGCGCACCTCTACCACCCCGCGATCGTTCTCCAGTCCTTCGGACTGAGTACGAACGCGCCTACGACTCGGCATCCAACTCGGAGAATGAGATGGATGTAGAGTTCTCCCGCTCCCGCGCTAACTCTGTTGGCAACATCTCCAACGACGGGTTCACTACCGTCGGAAAGAGAAAGCGCGTCCCCAAAGCCGCCTCAGAGGCTCCCTCACCGCCACCCAAAGCGGCCTGCACCGCCCCGGGAGCGAAGCCATCAGGCTCTCTCGCTCCCACCTCCCGCGACCCTCTCGCTCACTCCGATGCTCCCGCAAGCATCGCCGCGTCTCAACGCGACGTCTCCTCTCAAGGAGCGTCAGTTAGACGCGAGAAACCGCCGCCGCCTCTGTTCCTTCAGGACAAGGCGAAGTGGGACATGGTCTCACGACTATTGACGGATCGTAAGATCCAATATACTAGCGCCCGCTCAACCCAACTGGGTATCAAAGTCCAGGTGCCGACCCCAAGCGACCATAGGGTGCTCACCAGAATTTTAAAAAACGAGAGTATAAGCTTTCATACTTATGCTCTCGAGGAAGAGAAGGTCCTACGCGTTGTCATACGCGGCGTACCAAAAGAGGTGCAAACCGACAGTGCCCTCGCCGACTTGAAGGCGCAAGGCTACCCCGTCCGCGAATGCCACCGGATGTACAGTGGCAAAGATCGCAAACCCTACGACCTACTATTGGTCATTCTCAATCGCACGCCAGAGGGCAAAGCGATTTTTAATGTCAAAACGGTAGTGAACCTCTCGGGGATCACCGTTCAACCCCCATTCCGAAACCGAGCACCTGGCCAGTGTCATAACTGCCAACTATACGGTCATGCCGCCCGTTTCTGTTTCGCCCGCCCGAGGTGCGTCAAGTGCCTAGGGGATCACGGGACAGCCCAGTGTTCTCGCACTAGGGACTCATCAGACCCGCCTAGTTGTGTCCTCTGCGGCACACAGGGACATACCGCCAACTACCGCGGTTGCCCTAAGGCACCCCGCGCACCCAGTGGGCCGGCTAGGAGGCCTATTCCCCCTCCTCGCCCGGTCACTACCCGCTCACAAGGCAACGGCCCTAAGCCTAACCTTACACCCGCACCGCAGGCAACACCTGTTGTTCCCGCGCCCGCGCCCGCGCGCAACGCTTGGTCCAAGCCCTTGAGCATGGTACAAGCAAGCGCCCCCCTCACCCCCGCCCGCCCGCAGGCCTCTGCCAGCGCGCCGGCTCCTAAGCCCAAACCGCCGCTCTCTAGGCCTCCAATGGCTGGGCTCATGGACGCCCCAGGTCAATCTGACCTGGCGGCCGACATAGCCCTTGTCATGGACTACGCGATGGTCATAGACGTGGACGAAGTACGTGCATTCGCGCACAAACTTCGTACTGCCACAAACGACCAAGACCGCTTGGAAGCCACGCTCACACACGCGGGTTTAATCAGCGCAGTGAGGCGCTACGCCCTCCCCAGCGTTTCTTAGGTATCATCCAATATGGATAGTACATCGAAACGAATTAAGCCCCACTCAGTCACCGTAGCGACTTTCAACGCTGACGGCCTCTCTAGTCAAAAGGACGAAGTTCACGAATTTTGTAAGACCCATCAGGTCGATATCCTATGCGTGCAGGAGACCTTTCTGAAACCAGGTACAGCGAACCCTAGGTTTGCAAATTACCGTTTGGTTCGTAATGATAGAGTGGCCACCCCAAAAGGTGGCACTCTCATCTATTACAAAAGAGCTCTGCACTGTATCCCAATTGTTACTCCACCACTTAGAATACTAGAAGACTCTGTTTGCTTTCTAGCGATGTCAGGTCATCAACCTGTCATCATAGCCTCATGTTACCTCCCCTCTGGTAAAGAACTATTACAGACAGACTTGGAAGCCCTCTTCTCTCTAGGAAGCTCCGTCCTTCTGATCGGTGACTTCAACAGTAAACATGTCATATGGAACTGTACTAGTAACAATAGTAATGGTAAAATCCTTGAAGGCTTGGTCAGCCACTTAAACTTTGATATTCTCTCCCCTCTGGAGCCCACAAGATATCCCTATGTTGACAACCAACGACCAGACATACTTGACATAGCACTTCTCAAGAACGTCACCCTCCGGTTGCGCTCTATAGAAGTGTTACACGAACTGACTTCAGACCACCGCCCTGTATTGTTGAAATTAGGCCCCGACCCGACGGACATAACCCTTATCACTAGAACGGTAGTGAACTGGAAGCAACTGGGGGAATCCCTCCAAGCTATCAGTTCACCCGCTCTCGATAGAATCCCCGATGACATATAGACAGTAGAAGACGTGTCAATTGCGATCGAGGCTCTCAGTGACCACCTCCGCACCGCAGTAGGTGAATCCTCAAAGCAGGTCCAAGTGGCGGATGGTCGCCGCTTTGAACTGCCCGAGGGTGCGAGGAGGTTACTGACAGCTAAGAACGCCGCCACTAGGGCGTATGACTCGATGCCAACCCCAGAGAACAAAGCCACCATGCGCTATTTACAGCGTGCTGTAAGGAAACGCATGAGTGAGCTGCGTGATCAAAGGTGGGACGACAAACTGTCAGAGATTGAGCCAACTCACCAGGCATACTGGCAGTTGGCTCGAACTCTGAAATCTGACGGACAACAGACAATGCCTCCACTCATTAGGCCACCTCCCCTCTCCATAGCGTTCCTTGACGAAGACAAAGCCGAGTGTTTAGCTGATAGCCTTGAGGCTCAGTGTACTCTAAATGTAGATCACGTCGACCAGAAACACCTCGATTCGGTGGAATCTGATGTCGAACGTAAAAGCTCTATGTCCATCTCTGACCTCCCACTCCTCCCACCGGTAAAATCATCCGAGGTTGTGTCTCTGATCAAGAGCCTCAAGACCCGTAAATCCCCTGGTGCTGATGGTATCAGCAACAAGGTGATTAAACACTTCTCAGTCCCACTAGTCCATCTCTTAGTTAGCATCTTCAATGCGGCTATGAGCAACTGCTCCTTCCCAGACACTTGGAAGCATGCCATTGTCATTGGTATTCACAAACCAGGCAAACCGGCAGCCGAGCCCTCCAGCAACCGTCCCATAAGTCTCCTCAGCTCTCTGGGGAAGATTTACGAGCGGCTCATTGTGAACCGACTCTGGTCCCACGTTAGGTCCAATAACCTCCTTCCCGATGAGCAATTTGGTTTTAGAGCCAAACACTCTTGCGTCCAACAAGTGCACCGCGTAACGGAGCACATCCTAGGCGGTTTCAATAAGAAACCAAAGCCCCAAGGGACCATAGCTGTCTTCCTCGACGTAGCGAAAGCGTTCGACAAAGTCTGGCACAACGGCTTGATATTCAAGCTGTACCAACTGGGTGTGCCAGACCGTCTTGTACTCATCTTACAAGACTTTCTCAGGGATCGAACGTTTAGCTATCGCACCGAGGGAACGCTCTCCTCCCCGCATCCCATTCACGCAGGTGTCCCTCAGGGCTCTGTACTCTCACCCATTCTCTTCTCGCTGTACACCAGCGACATCCCACGATCTGAACCTAATGTTCAGATCGCTCAGTTTGCGGATGATACTGCAATCTACTCTACTGGCTGGTTCAAGGTCAGGCAAAGATGCGCCATCCAACGAGCCATCACCGTAATCGGTGCATGGTTTCGTAAATGGCGGATTGCAGTAAATCCTAGCAAAAGTGCAGCAGTGTACTTCACTGAGACCCGGCGGAATCTCATGCCGTCACCCATAGTCCTATTCGTCGAACCCATCCCTTGGGCTAAATCTGCCAAATACCTGGGCGTCACCCTTGATCGCCAACTCACTTTCGCGAAACACATCCAGATTGTTCGCAATAGGGCGGCCTTCATTATGGGTCGTCTTAATCCCCTCATAGGCAAAAACAGTAAAATGTCTCTTAGAAATAAGACGACTCTTTACAAACTTTGCATCCGCCCAATCATGACTTAAGCATCTGTAGCGTTCGCCCATGCTCAGAAACACGACCTCCACAAACTGCAAGTGATTCAGAATCGCTTTATGCGCAGGGCAGTGGGCGCTCCGTGGTACTTGCGGAACGCCGAACTGCACTCCGATTTCACCCTCCCCTCTATTACGCAGTATATGAAAGACTGCTCCCGCCGCCACTTCGACAAAGCTCCCCACCACTCGAATCCGTCGAAGCGGCGAACTACTCCACTGACATAACCGATCCCCACTTCCTTCCCCCCCGTCGCCGTCCAAGGCATATTTTGGGTGACCCGGACGACCCCATCGCAGCCGTTACTTCGGCAGCTTTAGCGTCGTCCCAAGGGAACCCCGGTAATGGTTGTAGACCCGACCAGGGCTGTGATCCCGATCGCATTGTAGGCTCCGGCCGAGATCTTCTTCGCAGCCCCAGTCGCAGTCGAGGTAATTCACACACACACGATTGTAGTCCCAGCCACGGTGCGGGTGGGAGTATACACCGCGGCCCCGGTCGCGATGTATCCTCCGGCCCAGCAAATGGCTGCGGACGAGGTAACACTGGTTTTCTATGTAGTCCCAGCCACCATGGCTGTGGGCGAGGTATTACACATTCTTATTGTAGCCCCACCCAAAGTACAGTCATGAGTGCACAACGCGACGATCCTGGTCGCGGTGTGGACCCATGTCGCGGAAATGGGAGGAGGCGAGGTACACAAGGTTATGATTTAGTGGTAAACACAGTCAAACACCGAGCTCGCCGGCGAGCTCGAGGCAAAAGTTATGTCTTGGTTAGATTCTCTCCAAATAGTCGTAGAGTTAAAATTCATAGGGCCCACTTTCAACGGTACACTTATGTACCGGGGCGATTCTCTCCTACTCTCCTCTCTCCTGGCGACGGCCCAAGCCGAGGTCCGTACCCTAGTGGTGCCCTTGAGCAAGTCGCCTACTCCTCTCCTTGCGGCGAAGCGTCTTCAACGCTCGCCTTAGGCGGTGCGCCCTCTGCGCCCGCATCTGGCTGAGTGCCATCTGCGCTCGCCAACCGTCCGGTGACGCTGTAAATGCCGGTAGAGGCAAACAGCATTAGTCCGTTCTAAAAAAAAAAAAAAGTTGTTCTCTCACTGTCGGTCTAGCGCTCGACGAGTCAACATCTCCTGAGGATGCCTCGTGTAGAGGCGAAACACGTGTCGAATCGGTTTTGGTTTATTTGGGGTTTCTTGTGTTTTTTATTTTCTATTTTTCCTATTAGCATTTTATGCGGGAGGGAGGGTGGTGCACGCCCCCAAATAGGCCAAAATCATTGTTTTCTTTTCAGCGGAAGTGTCACTAAATATTTTTTAATATCGTTTTTTTAATCGAAGACGACCTTATTTAGTTTAATTAGGTACTATTGTATTATCTGTTTACAACAACCAACTGAAAAACCAATCCGATGAAATAATAGACTAGTTTTACTTAATATTTCATGAATTTTTCAGCCAAAAACATCATGTAAACAGACTTAACCCTTTGCGTACCATTGACGTAATTTGCGTGCGTGTCATTCATAAATCTTTTGTTTCAATTATCACGGTATAGGAAGGGTTAACGTGTACTAAAGTGAATGCCTCACATACAACCAGTTGCAGAAAGTTCTTCATTATCAGTTCATTACTTAATCCAGCTTGAGTGATAATAAAATCATTATTTTAGTAACGTTGCACAAAAGTCGATTATTTTATAAGTTGACATCATAATGATCCTTTAGCTAAAGCCGGCATTTAAACAACGTTGCGTAAAATATTTTAAAAGAGAATGAACGATAAACAGATACAACCTTCTTGGGACTGAACATTTGGCGTTTTTTTTATTTTGCTATTTATTAAACAAATATTTTTTGAATTATAAAAAAAAAACGCAAACAGCGTTTAGCTTGTCATTATCAAATAGGTGTCAAAAAGGGAATGTTTTTTTTCTTTGTACTTGGACTCGTTGACATGACTATAGTTTTGTACGTGGAAAAAAAAATACAAAACAAAATAATTAAAATATTGTTAAATTAAACGAAAACGAGAAGCAAGTAAAACATATACGATACATTACTATAGATATAATGTAAATAGGGCGAATTCTGTGACACTACTAAACTTTCAATGAAATTTAAACATTTTACTGAACTTATGAAAATGCTATATTGACAAGGTCTGATCGCACAGAGTATTAGAAACATTATGCAGCACTATAACCTAAAAACGGTTGGTGTTTTGTATAAATAAAAAACTTGATATTTTTCGTAATTTTTTTACTGTTTTTTGACATAGGTTATATAGACATGGCTTCACTTTGCCAGTTCGTGACTTACTTTCTGTACAATTGTAGAAACTGTTGATGGAAAGATCGCGTCGCGAAGTATAAGGTATATGACGCTCAGACAGATCAATAACTGTGTGTTTATTAATCATCAATGACTTTATTTCTTTTGGTCGTTGGTTCCAAAACAATAATATATTTGATTTGCAGAACTACACCTTTGGAAATCTGCTACTATACACGAAACTCTTCACTGTTGTTTGTTAAATAAAATGTACTTTACTTTGTCCGAGATTTGGCGGTGGGAACGTAATCTTCTGCATGAGACAATGAAAAAAAAAAAACGTAAATTCTACTAAAGTCGGTATAATGGATTATTGTTGACTAATTAAGTTTTAATTCCTGATCTGTCAATTTAACGTCTCAATAAACACTAATTATGTTCTAAAGGCGCTTTGTGCAACGCAAAATACACGATTAATGACATATTGACGTTCCATTAGATACATTTAATGGAACTTTAAAATCTGATGAAATTTTCGTATGTGCAACGACTTAATGTCAAATTTGTTAAATATCATGAACGCATCGTAAATATTACTGTGAACGCACCCACACGGTGCTGCCATCTGACTACTCTTCCCTACTGTGTTCTTGTCTGTGTAATGATAATAAGATGACTTGATAGAATTAAAACAATTATAAAACTCAACAAGTGTTTGCCCTCATGGATCCTGCATAGCAATATTCAACAGGTCATGGGCTCAGAAAAAGATTAAGCCAGATGGCATAGTTGATGGTTAAATAAAAGTAGTGATTTAAAGAAAAGTTCTGCACAAAAAAGACTAGAAAAATATGGCGTCGGCATCGTCTACTACATTTCCAATATCACTCCCGATATTCAGCGGCGAAAACTTTAACAGCTGGCTATTCCGTATTAAAAGTTTTATGGAATTAAAGGAATGCTTAGAAGCACTTTCACCAAAATGTGAAGATGTAACTCAGGAAGATTACAAGAAAATGGACACGAGGGCACGAAACATTATCATACAATCCTTGGCGGACAATCAACTGGAGTATATTAAAGATGAAACGTCAGCGAGCAGGATGATAGAGAAACTAAAAACCATTTATGAAAGAAAAAGTACACTCTCAAATATATTTCTAAGAAAACAACTGATAAGTATGAAGTGCAAAGAAGAAGAAAATTTGAAAGACTACTTCTATAATTATGACAAAATTGTAAGAGAAATTGAACACATTGCAAAAATGGAGGAAACAGACAAGGTTACTTATCTAATTATGTCGCTACCGGAAAAATACCAACCAATAATTACAGCTATGGAAACATCAACAGAGATACTAACAATGGAATATGTAAAGAACAAATTATTAGATGCAGAATTAAAATTGAAGAATAAAACCACAAAACAGAATACATCATTCAGCTATGCAGCATTAGAAAATAAAGAATGTTTTAATTGTAGAAAAATTGGCCATATTGCACGAGAGTGTCGCAATCGCAATACATCCCGAGGAGGAGAACAATATCAAACCGGAGGACAACATAGAGGAATACAATACGGCAGAGGACATAATGAAAGACAAAATGGAGGTGTACGTTATGGTGGACAGCATGGACGAGGACAATATTATAGTGGTAGAGGAAGAGGACAATATAATTATACAAGCAGAGGTCGAGGACGAAGCAGTCATGGACGAGGACATCAAGCAGCAGCAGCGGTAGAAGAAAATGAAGAAAGGTTTATGTTCCTCACAGGTATTCAAAATAACTGTAATTATGTAGATAATAATTTAGTTGCGTGGGTAATAGATTCTGGTTGCACAGAACATCTAATACAAGAAAACTTTGAAAAACATATGACTAATATACGTGAAATGGACAGAGAAATGAAAATATACCTAGCTAACGGGGAATTTATAACGGCAAATAAAAAGGGCACTATTGATTTGAAATGTAATGGCAATGGGGTAACAATAGAAGCGGTTATAGTCGCAAATTTAAAATTTAATTTGCTATCTGTAAAAAAGATTATAGAAAACAATTGTAGCGTAAAATTCAGTGAAAATTATGTGGAAATCTTGAACAACAAAACACAGAAAAAGCTATTAGGTAAAAGTATAGGTAAACTGTTCATCTTAGAAATGGAAATATGCCTTTCGTATAATGATTCATGTTACAGTGCAAACAACTCGGACCTATGGCACAGACGTCTAGGTCACATAAACAACAATAGCTCAAAAATAATGAATTTACCAACCACCGATGGAACTTGCGGACCCTGCATGTTAGGCAAGTCAACCCGTTTATCATTTAACCCAGTACAGAAACCGAGGTCACATAAGATTGGAGAACTTCTGCATACAGACGTGGCAGGTCCTATGTCAACACCTGGAATTCACGGAGAGCTATACTACCAGTTAATAATTGATGATTTCTCACACTTTTGTGTTGTGTATTTAATGAAACAGAAAAGTGAGGCTACCAACAATTTACTCGATTATATAAGACAGCTAGAAAATGAAAAGGAAACAAAGGTCAAGTACATAAGATGTGATAATGGTGGAGAATTTAAAAACAACAAAATAGAGAATTTCTGTCGTAATAGAGGCATCATAATACAATATACACAGCCCTACTCACCACAATCAAATGGAGTAGCCGAAAGGATGAATAGGACATTGTATAATAAAGCCAGGACACTGATGATAGAAACTAAGCTGCCAAAACACCTATGGGGAGAAGCAGTTGCATGTGCGTGCTACCAACTAAACAGATGTCCAACAACAGCATTAAATAATGGGATACCACAAGAAATCATGTGCGGCCAACTAGATTTGACAAAACTAAGAACATTTGGAAGTAAAGCATGGTATAATATTTTACCAAGAGATAAAAAATTCGAACAAAGAGCGAACGAAACTCGTATGCTAGGATACTCAGCAGCAGGTTATAGACTATGGGATCCACAAAATGATAAAGTTATAATTTCAAGAGATGTGAGATTTGATGAAAAAGACTATGTATATCAAGAAGAAAAGAAAAACAACCAAAACAATATGTATCAATATTATGAAGAAGAAGAACAAGAATTAGTAGAAGAAGGTGATGTAAAGAAGAGAAGCTCAGAGGAAGCAAAAGAAGGACAGGGAAGCCAGAACCGAGAGATAGAAAATAAATTGGATGAACAAATACAGCAGAGAATGGAAAATACATATGAGAACAATGAAAATGAAAATGATATTGAAACAGAAAGAGAATATCAACAACCAAAAACGACAAAAAGTGGAAGAACAATAACTGCACCAAAGAGATTAGATGACTATGAGGTTTATACAGCATACTGTTTATACACCGGAGATCCACAAGACTACAATGATGCAATGAAAAGAAAAGAGGAATGGGAAAAACCTATCAAGCAGGAAATAGAGTCACATGAAAAATTAGGAACATGGGAAATATCAGACCTACCAAAGGGTAAAAAAGCAATTGACACAAAATGGGTTTTTAAAACAAAACAAAATGATGTTAAAAAGGCAAGGTTAGTTGCTAAAGGCTTCCAAGAAGAGAACACATATAATTGTTACTCACCAGTAGCAAGACTGTCTACAGTAAGACTATTGTTAAGCCATGCAGTTCAAGAAGGTCTATCTATCAATCAACTGGACGTACCTACAGCCTTTTTGAATGGAAACTTAGATGTTGAAGTTTATATAAAATGTCCACAAGGTGTACAAATACCTCAGGGGAAGGTACTACGATTAAGAAAAGCTTTATATGGTTTGCGAGAAGCACCAAAATGTTGGAACAAACGTTTTCATCAATTTATAACTAAACAAGGGTTTAATAATAATAATAAAAATAATAATAATTTATTTACTCAGATCATACATAGACAAATTTCATCATCACATAGACAAATTTGTTTCTTTATTACTAGGTAATTAACTAGTTAAGTATAGCTGTCAGGTGTGCTATTGTATATGTAACCACTCAGTGTTATGTCTGATAAGCTGCTTCCTTAGACATGAATACAAGAGCAACACCGCTATTACATTAGATCTACACTTAATAGGTATACATTTTTAATTCTATATTTATATTATTTATTTAGAAATATAATTATACATATATTTTAAGTTATGTATTTATATATACTTACTAACTACATAATTATACAAAATATTTGTCTATATGCGCTGACTCGAATTAACAGTGGGCCCCAAACTAGGCTGAGCCTGTATCTTGATGGCCCAAAAGGATTGTAAAAGCATAGATTTTTCGCGCGGTTGGTTAGCGTTTAGTATTTCTAATAAGTAGATTACATATTTATTTACTTACTATAGGGAGGTAAGGTACTCGTAAGTGAGCTTTAACTAGTGCAGCTGAAAATGCGTGGTTAAACACGGCAATGTTGTTATACTAAAGGTGTGTGTGTGTGTGTGTGTGTGTGTGCGTGTGTGTGTGTGTGTGTGTGTGTGTGTGTGTGTGTGTGTGTGTGCGAATGCGCGCGTGCGCGCGTGTGTGTGTGAAGAATTCCTGATTCAGGGGTTTTTTTTTTTTTTTTGCGTGTGTCTTTATAATTATAATATTCTACGATTCTGGTCCCGCGATGGTCACAGTGAGTTGTTGTATACTCTAACCAACGTCTCTGCATCAGCATATGTAAGGGACTGCAGCCAATGTTTAACTTTTGCCCGCGCTTTCCTATGTGTGCATGCTTTTAGGTCACATGCTTTACACACCGAATTGTACGTGAACGGATGCAGGTAGCGCGGTAAGCGACGGGCGAAGTATTTTGTTCTGACAGTTGGGAGGGGTATTTTAATAGGGCGTGTACTTCTATGTGCTCGTGATGGTTGTTCTAGTGGTTTTGGCAAATTTGTGTGTACTTTTTCCACCGCACGAAGCACAAAAAGTTTCCGAACTGATAAGACTTTTGAGTCTTGGTATACACTCTCAGTCGAGTATCGTCGAGGTTTCCCAAGCATGGCCTTTAATACTGCTCGTTGAGCACGCTCTGCTTTGATCATGTAACAGTTTGCAGAGCCGCCCCATACTCCAATGCAGTACTGAAGCAGAGATTGGCATAACGATGTGTACACCATCTTTCTGATGTCGAGTGTAGCTGCTGGTCTAAGAATCTTCATCAGGTATATGATTTTACGTGTTTTTTTTGAGAGGGAGGATATATGCTGTTTAAAAGAGAGGTTTTGATCAACTATGACGCCCAAGTATTTTGTGAACTCTACACGGTTAATTTTGTCGCATGAGCAGTTACTCCAATGCGCTAAAGAATTATTGAGTGTATTGCAGAGCCTGGAGTGTATGGTTAAGTGTTCAATGTTGGGCGCAGTGGCTTTAGTTATGTGAAAACCAATAAAGTTAGTCTTCTTAACGTTGAGAGTAAGGAGGTTGTTTTCTAGCCAGCGCGAGATATTTACCATGCCAGATTCTGCTGCAGATAGCGCACTTTGCCAGTCCGTACCGCGAAATATTACGACAGTGTCGTCAGCATAGCATAAGAGTTTGGCGTTTGGCATATCAAGTTTGAAAATATCATCCATGTAAATTGTGAACAGGGTTGGCGAGAGTACCCCACCTTGAGGAACTCCAAAGCACACTTCTTCCTCATTGCTTAATAGTTCCCCGACTCTAACAAGTTGCCTTCTCTTCGTAAGGTAGCTGGAGAACCAGGTGAGAGCAGTTCCTCGGACGCCAAAGCATTCTAGCTTCTTTAAAAGGATTGGAATACAAACTGTGTCAAATGCTTTGGCGAGGTCGAGGAATACTCCCACACTCCTGTCACGGCTGTCCATATGCAAAGCAAGTGCATCTGTCAATACCTGAACGGCATCCTCCGTGGATTTACCCTGCCTAAAACCAAACTGCCAGTCAGACAATAGCTTGTGTTTGTCAAGAAAAGAGGTTAAGCGTCTGTTTACTATTTTCTCTAAAATTTTTGACAGAATACAGAGCAACGAGATGGGACGGTAATTATCTGGATCGTTTATGGGACCACTTTTGTGGATAGGCGTTATGACGGCAGTTTTCCAGTAGCTTGGAAATATCCCTGAGGACATGCTTAGGTTATATATGTGTGTAAGAGGTTCTAAAATGACGTCTTTAATATTTTTGAGTAGAGTTGGTGTAAACGAGTCAACTCCCGGGGCACTATCTGTTTTAAGATTTGTTATCAAACTACTTACTTCGTATGTGTCAGTAGGATTGAAATAGAGTGAGTTTGAACAGTGACTCTCTAGCTTCATATTGCTACTTAGCGAGTCTTGGGTTGTATCAAGTTTTTTGAGTATTACTGATGCTAGTTTTGAACCTACTGATGTAAAGTGGTGATTAAATTTATTTATGGTAACTTGAGGGGTGTTATTATTTTTTATGAGCTCCTTCGGATTATTATTAGAGTGGGGGATGTCACAGATATCTTTAATAGTCTTCCACAGTTTTTTAGGGTTATTTTGAGATGTAGTAACTTTTGTAATATTATAATTGTTTTTAATTCTGCGTAAGAGATTATTATAGAAGTTGTTATATCTTTTATAAGTTATTTTCAAAAATTCATTGTTCGGATCTTGTTTAACTTTAAGGTGCAGATTATCACGATGTCGAGAGCATCGTAACAATCCTGGATTAATCCAAGGCTTAATACAAATCCTGGATCGGCTGATTTTTTTTACTTGAGTGTGTCGAGCAGTACAGTCCGTTATTATTTTGTTAAATGTATGTAGCGCATGTTCAACACAATCACTCTGCATTATCTGCCCCCAGTTAGCACTTTTCAGGTCGTCTGCTACTGCAAGAAAGTTGATTTTCCGCAGCACTGTTCTCTTGTTGGTAGCGGGCTTAGCCTTAGTAGACTCCAGACCCATGATTATAATGCTATGGTCTGTCACTGAGCATTGAGCGACCAATCCAATAGCGCTACCTTTTGATCTGACAAATATGTGGTCCAGGCAAGAATTCCGTCTGGTAGGAAGTGTAATTGCTGGGTAAAAATTGTATTCTGCCATAAGGAGCTGGTATTTTGAACTGGAACTGCCTAGTGAATCATCCAGTAAGTTGATATTAATATCGCCAGTGAAAATAACGTGCTCTTGATTAACTGTGGTTTGCAATACAGAGTCAAGGGAGTCTATAAATCTTTCGGTTTTATCGAATGATGGAGAGCGATACACACCGACTATTGTAGTGCCGTTCCCGACGTGCACCAATAAGCAGTTAGCGTCGTTGAATATTGGTTCTTCTGTCGTAGCAGACCAACAATCTTTAATGTATATTGTGACTCCCCCACACTTATTAATAATTTTCGTTGTATGAAACGTCGTGTAGCCAGGCATATGTGGGATAATAGTATTTTCATGTAACCAACATTCAGTAAGGACCAGTACGTCCAATTCAGTATTTAGCCGCTTCAAAGCAACTAGGAGATCAGGGAAATTTTTTCGTATGCTTCAAATGTTTAACGTGAGGATTTTGAAATTATATGTTTGAATTATAGCCTTACAATTTTCAAGCATGTGTACGGTGCGACACTCAATTTTTAGAGTTTCGTCTATATCTGTATACACGTCTGACTTATCCATTATCAATAGATATATAGAAGTGAAAACGAGTTAGTCTTAAGATAGCTGGCGCACCGTAGCACCGATTTTTATTATTGGTCCAGGCCAGTAAACGAGTGTTCCCCTTGCTTAGCGGTCCATTTGGGAGGTTAGGTCTGAGATGTTGTAAGAAGTGTGTATTATGATAGTTGTAATTATTCTTCCAAGCTTTAAGTTCGATGGGTGTTAGTGTATGAATGTGAGTGTGTGGTCTGTGTTGTGATATCTGAAAAAGTTGTAAATAAAAGTGTATTGAAGATACATCCGTCGTAGTTGTTACAATAGTTACGCATGACATATTTATATATATACGACAGCTTAGTATAAAACATATAGTATATATATACTATATATATATATATATATATATATAGTATATATATAATATATATATAGCCTATAGTAAAATCAGTTATTAGAAGTGAAGATACGTTCCAGATCTGCTGGTCCACTAATTGTCGTTGCAGGCTTTCCCTCCGCTTTCCTGATCTGTATCCTTCCGTTGTTGACCCAGCAAAATTTGAAACCGTTATCTTTGGCGCGGGCCCTAGCGTCTCGAAATAAGATCCGGTTAGGTTTGGTGAGGTGTTCATTAATGAAAACTTTCCTGCTCGGACCCGTCACTTCGATGTCCGTCGATGTTAAATTGCGTACTCTCCTGGCGGCTCTGAGCATCTCATCCCTCCTAATCTTTCTTACGAACCTGACAATAATTGGGCGTGGAAGACCAGAGTCATTCACAGAATGCGGACCAGGTAAATCAGCGTCACGGTTTGTTCTTTTCTTAGGGCCTACTCGGGTAACCCAATCTATGTCGGTTTCAGCAGAATTTAGGCCCAATTTTGAAGCAGTAATTAATACCGTGTGCATGAGGTTTTCGTTTACAGTTTCATTTACACCCAGTATTTCAATTTCATTTTTGATCTCCTCCTGCATGCGTTGATGAAGCTGTTCTTGTAAGTGACTTATCGTTGCCTTTAATACGGGAACGGTATTCATCCCGTCCTCAAGCGCCTTAATTCTATTTCCGTAGTTGTCAAGCCTCTCAAAGCATTTTGATAAGCCATCTGCAATATAATTTTTTAGTTCAGCCATTTCTTGCCGCATCAGTCGGAGCTCTGTTGCAACTGAGCTATCATCGGGCAATCGAATCTCTGGACTTTTTTCTGTACCCGGCGAACCTACAGCAGCACGTTTATGCGCACGGGGCGCTGTAGGTGTTGCAGTCTTATTCGTAGCCGGGGGATCGAGTGAAGTGGTTGTACGTGCCGGTGTATTGGAGTTATCTTTTTTTGGTTTGTTAGCTCGGCAGCCAGGGCACACCCAGTCAGTTAATTTCGTCACGTTTGTTGATGGCGCATTAACGCAAATAGGGTGATAATTTGCACTACAACTAGCGCATGTGAGTAATCGATTATGGCTAGTTATGGCTTGATTGCAAGCGGCGCAGTTTGTATTCATTATTCTTACAAATAATGCAAATGAAGGCTGTTTACAAACACAATTGCTTATGTGCGGTTGACAGCGAGCCGACGCAGGTAGCTATAATCAAGGCAACTAATTGCCTGAGCGGCGTGGAGATATGTGTACTTCTTAGGAGTGACAGAGACAGAATATACGGCGGGCGTTGACTGTGAGTAATTCTCATCAGCTGATTGTATGAAAATTTAATTTCGTGATATCTCCAAAGATATGTATTATTTTGATACAACGAGTTTCCTACCTTGTAGCAGTTATCTTGCTGTTTCCAATGATATACCTGCCCACTGATTAATCACACTATTTACCACTGTATTTATTAAATTTGTTGGTGCTGATTGTCAACGTGTGTTATCAAGAGCGCGCGCGATGAATATCCCAGATTTAAACAATCAAAATATGATTGCTGTTTATACAAAAAGGACAAGACATTTCTACTTCTGTTTGTGGACGATATTTTGACTATCGGTAAGGATGAAGAAATAATAGCACTATTGAAGAAGGAATTTAATACTAACCATCTCGGAGAAATTAAAGAATATTTGGGAATGCAAATTACTCAAAAAAGAAATACAATTGAAATAAAACAAACAGAGCTAATAAAGAAAATTTTAATAAAATTTAATATGCAAGATTGTAGACCTATAGATACACCGATGGAAGTAAACTTTAATGGACATTACAAAGAACAAGAAATAATAAATGTTCCATACAGAGAACTGATAGGATCATTGTTATACATATCAATTAACAGTCGGCCAGATATTACATTTTCAGTCACATTTCTGAGCAGATTTCTCGATAAACCAACTACTGAACTATGGAAAGCAAGTAAAAGGATCTTACGTTATCTAAAAACCACAATGAACAAAGGTTTAGTATACACAAAATCGGATACAAAAAATATAACAGCCTACTCGGATGCTGATTGGGCAGGAAACAAATCAGATATGAAAAGCACAAGTGGTTGTGCTGTATTCTACCGTGGAAACTTAGTTTCTTGGTTCACCAAAAAGCAGACATCCGTCGCATTGTCTACTGCTGAAGCTGAGTTTGTTGCAGGTGCACTATCTGTAACAGAATTAATCTATATCAAAGGCATATCAAGCGAACTTAACTGTACTAACTTTGAGTTATATCTATTGATAGATAATCAGAGTGCAATAAATATGATAAAAAACAATGAAAATAGCAAGCGCACTAAACATATAGACATAAAATACTATTTCATTAAAGATGCTATACATACTCACATGATAAAACTTTCTTATGTACCAACTAGCCAAAACATAGCTGATGCTCTAACAAAGTCATTGTGTCAAAACAAACATTCATATTTTTGTAATAAATTTAATATTATGTAACAACTCTGATAGACTTTTGGTATTATTGTAATTTGTAACTGAAACTGACTGGGTACTTACCATGTTATATAGATAGGTACATAATATCTTGTTGAATACTTTATACTAACTTTAATATATCCATGGACAAGCTATGGCTATGCGTTATTATACTATGTTACAACCATACTTAGTTAACTATTTCTGTAAAACTTGTGTAAACAATATCTTGAATTTAAAATCACTAAGTATAATTATAATTAAGTAATAAGTTGTTAATAAGATAAAGAGTTAAGCAACATTTTTTTTTATATTATCATAAAAACTTCATGTTGAGGGGGAGTAATACTACTGTTTTTTCAAATTATTAAAATTGATATTAAGATGTTGATTTAATTTTTGTTAAGGGGCAGATATTCCAAATATGTGTTAAGGGGAAACTGTAAGTTTTTTTTTGTCCAATTACAAGCAAATGTTATAAAAATAAGTTCTATTGTTTTAGGTATTGTATAAATGAAAACATTCACTTTGTAATTGAGGGGGAGTGTTAAATATCATGAACGCATCGTAAATATTACTGTGAACGCACCCACACGGTGCTGCCATCTGACTACTCTTCCCTACTGTGTTCTTGTCTGTGTAATGATAATAAGATGACTTGATAGAATTAAAACAATTATAAAACTCAACAAGTGTTTGCCCTCATGGATCCTGCATCAAGATTCAATTACGTCTATAAAAGTTAAAGATAATTTCTGCAACTGTCTGATAGATGAGAAAATATCTGTTAACAAAAACCACTGTTAAATTGAGGTAAATTATTTATACTTATTTTGATCATTATTGTTTGAAAGGGGGACATTGGGTTTGGTTTCAAAACTTTTATTGGTATGCATTTCAAGCAATATCTGCTAAACCACATACGAATTTGAACAAATCTCATTATGGAGTCAATCTTTAAAAGATTTTAATTACGGCATCAAAGGCTAAACTAAGCCTTTCAGACCGCCTAACGCCTAACTAAGCCTTTAAGTAACCGAGCTTCCTTATAAATATCGAGTCGGAGCATTCGAAGAATATTTTACTTTATGTCATGTGAAACCTAAACAAAAAAATGAAGTCTTTTGAGGAGGAGCTATACCAGTTTCTTATCTACATTTATATTATGCAGTCAAAATAAAGGTCTAGACCTCATGATGCAAGACCAGTTGAAGGTTGAAGATCTTTTAACAGAGTTGGAAGCTACAATAACCCTATCTAGGCTGACACAGACAACAACAACTAAACTCCCAAAGCTCACTATACCAACATATAGTGAAGACAAACTTAAATGGAAGAAGTTTTGAGATAGTTTTAAGGCGAATATTCACCATCATTCTACAGCAGAGGTGGACAAGATGAGCGATGTGGCCTTGGATACCGTATCTGACCTTTTAACAACGGATTCAAAGTACAGTAGAAGCGTAAAGGAAAGATTTGGTTGCAAGGATTCAGTAGTTGATGCACACTACACTGCGTTAAATGCCATGCCCACTGATACTGCAAATTAAACTTCTTTTTAACTATTTGCAAAGAGATGTTAAAGTGCAATGTTGCCAAGGAATTTTTTGGATCACTAAATTCAGTTCTAAATAAATTAACAGCTGTGACCAAGATAGAACTACCTAGATATATGGGAACTAACATGACAAATGTTGATATGCATTAATCCTATAAGCTTCATACAGAGATTACTTAAATACTGCCTTAGCCTCCGTTGTACATTTGAGAACAGGAGGAGACAAGGAAACATTAGTATTCTTAGTGATGACAAAATCTCGTGTATCGCTGATCCAAGACAAAGACGACTTTAACATACCGAAACTAGAACTACTGGGGTTTCTGATAGGAAACAGACTTCTGAAATATGTCAAAGTTAACTTAGACCTGCCTGTACAAAAGGAACACATTTGAACGGACAGCCTAGTTATTATCGGATGGATGAGATCAAACAAACTGTTATCACTATTTGTAGCAAACATAGTTAATGTGATCAAACGAGACCATCCAAATACTGAATTTTTTGACATCAATACAATGTCGAATCCAGCAGACATCGCCACGAGACCTGAACCTGAACTCGGGAATCACAGGAAAGAACTTTGGTACAATGGCCCAGCATTCTTGAAAGAAGAAGAGTCATACTGGCCTGTGAGTCGCCATTATGAGACACAGAAGACTTTCCTTTCAGTTGGGGAGCCCCTGGGCCCCGAGGCCCAGGAGAGCTGACAGAAACTTGTGAATCCCCAGAGGAAATGGAAGTACCATATAATGGTCTAAAATAACCAATGGACCTCTCTGAGTTTACTGACTTTCTGAGCCAACATTTGTCAGATAGGAGAGAGCCATAAAGCGAAATTGTTACTCAAACCAGTGCCAGTTCTGAATCTACGATTGAAATTAAAAAAAATAGTTGTCTGTAAAGTCGGTTTACGGACGATAGTTTTACGTGATAAGGTCATTGGAAAAGCCGAACGCTTTCGCTGATCGTGCCTCTCTATCGCTTGTTCCACGTTCTCGCTTCCACGCGGAACCTGACAATGAGTTTTATGCGTGAGTTTCATGCGTGCAGCCAACGTTCATCGATTTATATGATGTTATCACGTCATAGGTTACAAGGACAGCATTTTCCTGAAGAGTTCAAGTAAAATAGGTATTCCGTAGATGTCCACACTATATAAAGCATGGGGGAGGTCCATACAAGTTTCCCCAGACACCAGCATTGCCACAGGAGAGTAAATTACAACGAGCCGTATACATTCACTGGTGCGTACTTCTTTGGGCCACTATATGTATGCACAGCTACAGGAAAGGAGAAGAGATGGGTAGACTTATTTACATGTTTGACTGTAAGGGCAGTACATCTAGACATAGTAAAGGACATATCGGTTGAAGAAAGTCTTCTGGTTAGAGTGGCTTATGGAGATTTGAAGCAACAAGAGGCACCCGCAAAGGTTTTAATTCTAATAATGTAAATAATTTCACATTAACCTAGAGGAAACATCTAGTAATCCACGAGTATAAATTGCTGACGGTGATAAAGTAAGTAGAAGCAATACTTAATTCAACACTTTTAGCAAGAGTTGGCATAGAACTTGAACATGTCTTAAGACCAGCAGACTTTCTTAGCGCAGATAGCAAATGCAGAGTTGCGAAAGTCAAAGTCGACGACTCCCTGTTCACGCGTTCTATAGGACATCTATACCCTCTTGCAGACGATGTCGATGACACTCTGCCTGTGATGAACAAAGGATTGAGAAGTAACAATACTCCAGTGGAGTAGGAGTGGGCACATCGCTTCTGGATATAGAAGCTTTATCCACAGAACATATCACAGATAGTGAGGTACAACCACAAATCGACACGAGCACCTGTTTGCCTGAAAACACATGCTTAATGGAGATAGTCTGGCTATAACAGACTTGAGTGGGAAAAAGGCGGTGATGAAGTAACTGTAACTGAGCATGATATATCCGCTAGCGCATCGGCACCATGTATGGGAACTGCAAGTGAAAATAATCTGCAGCCCAGCGATACAAGGACCAGGAGCAAAAGACGTCTCTTTTGCTAAGTGCTAAGTAAGCTGTCATTCGGGACAGGAGAAAATCCTTGTGTGGACTTGTCAACTGCAAGCCCTCTTGAAGTAGACCTCTCTGCCGTTGTGAGTGTCGCGCGCAGCGCGAGTTTCCGTTAACGAATTGGTGAGTGTAACTGTATCCTTATTGTCAATCTATTTTTGCACTATGGCAACTCTGCCTTTTGTAAGTGATTTGACGCAGGTACTCTGTGGCACAGACGAGCAGATGCTAACGCATCTCTGGGGCAGACTACGAATGGCGTGCCGGCAGGAAGGCGGGTACGAAGAAAAATGGCGGATGGGTAAGCACGTGTGAGGCACTGGCTGAGGTCTCGATGGAAAACAACCAGCAGAGGTCCTGGTAAGTGCTTTTAGCTCATGATTCCTAGTTCTACAAGAACAGTGTGATGTGATAATGAGACGACCGTTAACGAGTCACGTTTTACGGTTAGGCATAGTCCAATGATTGCATACAATGTACATTAACTGGTAGTAAAGGAAATTGGACTGAAGAGCTAGCGAGTTGACCCCCTGAGCATCCATATCTGGGTGTAACCAACAGGGGGTAGCAAAATGATCGGCTATGTTGTTGGAGCATATTGGGCAGGACTATGGGGATGGTGGAGGTCCTCGTGGGGAACACCCCATGTCCAGCTGGTGTCATTCCTAGGGTAAACTGTACTGACAAGGAACCCAATGAGAGAGATAACTTGTATAAATATACGCAATATCTAAGTAAAGGGAAGACCCGGGCGCAGTAAACACGGTACTGCGCTCTGACTGGAGCCATAGTCGATCAGAGGGTAACTGAACGGACCCTTGTATGAGGCAAAGCCTCCTAGCACCAAATGTTGCCTAAATTGCGTGCGTTGGTGGTCGACTCATTGTTTCATCCACGTGTTCTTCTTTATATTCTTTGTCGTGTGTTTATTTTAGTATGATTATTTACCGGGCACACACAGTCATCTTGCTATGACAGGAAGCGCGACAATTGATATCAAGATCAATTTGGAAGAGGTGGTTGATAATAATGCACATTTAGTAGGTAATTGATTATGCTTTACTAAAATTACACTTTTAATGCTACCTAGCGACTGCCCGCGACTTTGTTCGCGTAATAGGCTTGGCCTTCGACGTCGCCATAACCCCCCATATTTTCTTGGTTTTACTTTCATAAGAACCTGCTCGTGACAATAATTAAAACAAAAAAGAATTAGCGAGATTGTTCTGTCCCTTCTCAAGTTATAGCGTGACTTGGTGAAATTGGGGTTAATTTTAATATAAATAGATAAATATAAACATGAAAAGTGAATCAAAATATTCTTTAGAACAGAAAACTTAGTTTTTGATGTGATTAGTTTACAGAACAAGCATGAGGTGAACACCTGGTGGTAAAACGGTGACCTGTTCCTATATAAGATGCATTTTATCAAACTCACTGTGCTCTCACTTAGAGTAAATATAATTGCATCTCATCTCAGTCGTAGGACGTCCACTGCTGAACATAGGCCTAAGGTTAATAATTACTTATATATATATATATAATTTTATATAATTTTCCAAAAGGACCGGTTGGAAGCGGCCTGCATCCAACGTCGTCCTGCGACCTTTATCAGGTCTTAGAGTCTCATGGACCTATAATTTCACCAGTACCCATACCCCTCTAACCGGAACACAATAATAAGTAGATAGTAATTCAAACATTACTGCTTGGTGGTACGAATAGCTATTGGGGTGTACTTCCCTGGATGAACTTTATCACAAAGAGTTCTACTGCTATAAGATATGATGATGATGTGTAAAAGTACTTCACTGTGCATATTATACATCACTATCTGCATACACATGAGTGTTCCACAGAAATGAATTTTCCAAGATATAATGATAGATGAATTCTAGGTGTTATACCTATGTATAGTAAAATTTCATCCAAATATTGGTTCCGTAATTCGAGTGTGAAATAATAATATAGATCCATCTCCAAACACAGATTTACTTTCGTATTTGTAACAATATGTATGATATAATACATATTAATAATAATTTTCAGATCTTTGGAAACCTGATGATGAGCTACCAAAGAAACCGAAACCTGTTCAAAGCATTGAACGTGACACTGATTCCCCTGACAATGACAACTTCCTCGAAGCCACCATAATAAGGCCACAAGTAGAACTCCCTGAGATCCCGATACTGAACATTTCCAGTTCCAATGTGAAACTGGGAGCCACTTCCACGGAATGGGCTGAGATGATAGATGTGTCACAGCCAGTGCCCGAGTTCAGAGAAAAGATTAGGGATATGGCTCACAATTATCCGTTTGAGTTAGACAACTTCCAAAAGCAGGTATGTAATGATCCTTCTATACACGAGTGTAGCCATTATGTCTGTTTTGTTAAGTTCTATATTACTTACTTATCCTACCGATACTATAAATATTTAGTGACAATTCCGCTTTTTTTCTATATTACTAAGAATTATTTTCCATGTGATTTATAGTATTACCAATGTAAAAATCTATCGCCTCATATTCTGTAGAAAGAAAATAGAATGACGTACTTTACAGATACCATACACTGTTGCATGAAGACTTTAACATTGTACCATTATTTTATTATATTATAAGCTATATCTTACAAGGCTGCACCTGCAGTTTAGCCTGTGCGCAATATTACTATCGTGCAGGGTTTTTTTTCAAGGATACAAAGTATCCTAGGTAGATCTTTTTCTGGTCTAAAGGCTATCCAGAAAACGACTAACCAATTTTATTATGATCTGTGTCTAATTTCATAATAATCGGTTAAGTATTTTAAGCAAATGGACAATTATGGTAAACCAACATTCCCCTTTTCTCAGTTATAAATGTGTTAACCCGGTGAGAATGTGGTACAAAAAGTTACGTCGGGAATGTGGAGGGTCCTCATGACCCTGTATTTAATTTGTAGTTTTTATATCTACTAAGAGGTAATTAAAAAAAGATTTATCAAGAAACCTAAGTAATAGTTAGTAATTAAATAATTTAAATTAAAAAAAACACCAGTAGGCATATAAATGTTTAATTATTAGAGCTATTTGAAAAGTCTAAAAAATAATTAACTTAAAGCGCAACTTGCGTTAACATGTAACAATTTTTTTTTTTTCTTATAATCATTATATCAATTATTATTTTCTGGTAATCAGTAATGAGATCAATCATCTTCTATCATAAAATAATTAATAATCAATCTTGTAAGGCACTAATCCGCTCTAGTCGTAGCACATAGTTGACAAAATGGAACAATGCGTTCTTGGCAAATGTACTTATTACGTATATACGTATATACGGACGACTGACAAGTGGCGTGCAGCGGGGAGCGGAGTTCAATAACTCCAGCTAGTGAGACGTTCGACTGCGCACGACTGCGGCCTAAACAACTGTACACAAAATGAGAGGAGTGGGGTCAAATTGACCCTACCACATCCTCGCCGGGTTAAGGATCATGAATTACAATGTTCATGAATTTTTTCAGGCAATTCTTAAACTAGAAGAGGGGCATCACGTATTTGTAGCAGCACACACATCCGCCGGTAAAACTGCCGTTGCTGAATATGCTATAGCCATGTCGAGAAGAAATTGCACCAGGTATTGTATCATTCAAGTCCGAGCAACAATATATAATTGTAATATATATAAAGACTACTCTAAAGTTAAAAAACTTTGATTGCCGCTGCTAGTGCTATGAGGAGGCGAGGTTCTTGTTCTTGCGCAGAAATTAATTTTTTTTTGTCAA